>SJYX01006617.1:439008-480286 GCA_006410675.1 Oreotragus oreotragus | reverse complement strand
GCTGACTCTCACACAGGATGTGTGTTTTTTTTTTTTTTTTTTTTTTTTTAAAAAAAAAAACATTCTCTTGATGTGAACACTGAAAGATAATCACGGGTAAAATGCCAGTTTTACACACAAGGAGATGTGTGAAGGAGTGAAATATTATTTCACATTTTAACTAACTTGTTCCAGATCAGACGTGCCGGTCAGTGTTACAGGGGTTGTCTTGGTTCATAAGCAGCACTCTCTGATCTTTACTGCCCTGTTCTCTTTTGCACTAGTGGAGCATCCTGCGACAAGTTGGCATCAGAGTGGTACTTTTGAGGGGACCCTGGGATAGAAAAGGCACTTCAGGCTCCACAATTCTAGTATTTCTAGATACTAGAAATAGTGTACTGGAGGGGCATACTTATTCATGGGTGAGGAGACTTCCAACTTTAAGGGATTATTCTGTTAATTTGAAGAGTTGGGTAATTCTTGTAACATGTAACTGTGGTCTCAACATATTCCCTCTTTTTTTCTTAAGCAGATGAAAAACTCGGAGAACCGCCACGCAGTGAGTTCCCAGTACAGGATGCATTCTTACTACCCGCCTCCTTCCTACCTGGGCCAGAGCATGTCCCAGATCTTCACTTTTGAGGACAGCCCCTCTTACCCGGAAGCCAAAGCGAGCGGTAGGTTCCTGGTTACACAGTCTGGATTTGAGCTGGAGGGGATACCTGCTAGCACTGGGTCGCTGGTCCTCTCAAACAGCTTACCAGTTAGCAGCTGTTGGAAAGGTTGTATAAGTATCCTTTAAAGTACTTAGTTATGGAATGATTTTTGCTTTGGTCGGTCGGTTCTCAGTATCATGTTTCTCTCTTCTGGACACACAGAGCAGTAGGAATAAGATAGAGACTCTGATCAGAAGCCAAAAATATATTTTCTGGAGAATCAGTATGCAATATCAGGGGCCCTTTAAATGTGGTTAAGTCCTGTTATTTTTGGTGGAATGAATCTCTCTGTATTGAAGACTAGTTTTCCAAAACTTTTCCAATGCAAAATTGAAGGTATATTCATCTTTCGCAGGAGGAAATAACATAATAAAACATTTTTGAATACAATAGATCTCAGAGTTTATGCAGTAGCAATGCAAATAACTCTGATATAATGGCTTGGAAATGAAAAATGACTGTTTAGTTAAACTGACAGAGCACTTTGAAATACACAATTCCTCAACTTCAATTTTAACTTTCTCCCCAATGTTTACACTGTGATGATAGGTAGATCTCCTACGGCTGCTGTGTTCAGGTCCTATTTTTAAGTTCTTTGTATTTCAGCATCATGTTTTGATCTAGGCAAGTAAGGAGCAGTCACAATTCAGGAAATCAGGGCAATAGTGAGTTGGGAGAGAAACCCACTATTAGAACTTAACTCTGTACTGAACAAAAGAAGCTGGTTTTCTGGATAGCTTGATTCTCTATTAAGAACTGGCTTATTTGTAAAATGAGTATTTAGAGAATGAAAATTAGAAGCATGCTTTGATTTCCAAGTTCAGAACAGTGAAGTCTAGAAAATCTGGAAAAGTTACTCTTTATTTCCCATACTAAATTAAAGGGTTTTGTTAGTACGGAATACATAGGTCGAGGAGACTGACAGTGTGAACTATGAAGAGACTGAATCATACATTGTTGATTACACTTTGAGTTTTATTAATAATCACTTTTTCAGGAGTGGACAAGCACAATTCTGTTTTATAAATATTCATACTATTTAATATTTGCCGATGTGGTCCTTTTTACATGCTGCATTTGATTCTGTAATTTGAATTATAAGATCCTTAAGGACAGGGAACATCTTATATACCTTTTTAGCTGCTGTGATATCTGTTATTCATCAGTTTGAGGGAATGAATGAACAAAGGGATATGATTTGCAGTAAGTATAATTTGTAAGTAAGCTTGGTCTTTAAGAAGACACCATCTCAAAACAAAAGGTCAGATTCCTAACTCATTGTCTCAAGAAGCCAGGGCAGAATTTAGGAATGAAGCAGTTAAAGAAATGTTTGTTCATATAGCAAATTAGGACTGAGACTGAGACTTACTTTTGAGAAGAAATTGCCTGAGCTCTTTGCTCTAGGAATAATGGAATATTTTTAGAAGCACTGGCATTTCTGGAGATAGTTGTGTAAATTCAGAACAAGGCAGTAAGACACAAAGATAAGAGGAAATTTATTAGAGCAGAGAGGAAGGAATTTGGAGAGGCGCAGTAGACATTTGAATTTATGGCAGAAAAGGAAGAGACTCAGAAGGAGAGATGTTACAGGGGGAAAAGGGAAAAAAAAAGACCAGCCACCCCAGTGTCCATAGTGAGAGACTGCGTCAATAACACCTAAAATTTCCTAGAACTTTTCTGGCGATACGTGTGTTTGAAAGTCTGGTGTGAGGAGACCTCAGGCGTAACCTTCTGATCCTCCTCTAACTCACTGATAATTAATCAGGAGGAGCAAGCTTCAGACATGAGGGAGATAGCTAGGAAGAAATGCAGTGGAATCTCAGCAACATCTACTTTGAAATTGCCATGGAGAAAGAGAATATAAATTAATAGGAAATCTAAGTCTCAGAGTATTTTTTAAAGAAATAATAGCTTTATAACGTCCAAATATTTGGTGTCTTGGGTTTCTACATTGTATGACAGTTTTACAGAGCAGGTGGGAAGGGACGGGGAAGGAGAAAGTTATGGATCATTAGGAACACCCCAGGATCATCTCCTGGGATATCGGTTTTACTGTCAGCACAGATACAAGTGGGGGCCGTTTACACCCTCTAGTGAGTGGGGTGAGGCTGGTGACAGGATGTGGGGACAGGGATGGGGCATCAGGATAGTCATTTGTGAGAAAGTGATAGAGGCTGGCTGATTACCAGTTAGATTTATCAATTCTACCAGGTTTGAGTTGAGGTCCTATGGTGGGTTGCATTAACAAATAATGATTTGTAAATAGTATATCAATTATCCTATGTAGGGACTTATAAGGAATTTGAAAAACAGCCTTTTCATTAGATTTAATGTTTTGTTTGTAAAGTCTTAAGTATAAATTTATCCACTAAATCCATTTTTCTTTGGTTTCTTTAAAGGTGAGTTTAAACCTCTCCGCTATCTAAAGAAATGTGTCCAAGTTCAAGGTTTTCTTAAGGTTTTGGTGAAGATTGTAACATGAAAATGAAATGTAGAGAGGGAAGGAATTACAGGGAAAGTTTTACTTTTGCTGTGTTGCTTCTCTTTAATGTTTTTCTTTGCAAAAAGGCTAGGGTCCATTCTATCTCCTTCTCTGTCCTGAGAAGTGTAAGGACATAGGTCAAAAGTGGTGAGGCCTTGGTGTGTGAGACTGCATGAACCATCGCAGGGACTTTGGCGTTTATCTCAAGCAGATGGAAAGCCCCTGGAGGATTTCCAGCAAAGGGGTGACGTGTCTGCCTGTGGTTTTTGAAGATCACCTTGGCTCTTGTTTAAGAACAGACTGTAGGGCTGCACGGTAAAGGCAGGGGGACCAGCTGGAAGGCTGTTGCAGTAATTCTTGCAAAAGATGGCAGTGTCTTAGTCGGGGTGGGGGTGTGGAAGGGTTGAATTCTAGGTACATTTTGAAGATAGAAACAAAAGATTTGGCGATGTGACATAAAGGGAGAAGTGAAGAATGACTGTAATTTTTGATCTGATCAAGTAGGAACTTGAGGTTTCTACTTACTCAGTCGGGTAAAGAAGTTCATGGGAAAAACAAATTTGCAGGAATTAAGAGGTTAATTGTGCACATGTTAAGTGTGTGTCCCTGGTGGCTCAGACGGTAAAAAAAATCTACCTGCAATGCAGGAGACTTGGGTTTAATCCCTGGGTCGGGAAGGTCCCCTGGAGAAGGGAGGGCCTACCCACTCCCAGTATTCTTGCCTGGAGAATCCCTCAGAAAGAGGAGCCTGGGAGGCTCCAGTCCACGGGATCGAAGAGTTGGACACCACTGAGCGACTTTCATTCAAGTGTAAGATGTACGTAATTCATCCAAGTGTATCATCAAGTTAGGGCTTGGATGAATGAAGTCTGAGGCTGAGGGGATGTATCACTGCTGGAAATAAAACTTGAGAGTTTAGTGTGTAGGTGTTATTTGAAGTTAATATGGTAGGATCACCTGGAGAAGTGAGTGTAGACAAAGAATAGAGGACTGAGGATGGAGCTCTAAGGCCTGCCAAGGTTGAGAGGTTTGGTGGATGAGCAGGACCAGCGAAGGGTAGAGCCAGGTAGGTGCCTTCTCCTGCCCATGAGGTATCTAGGGAGGCAGGGAAAGAAGGCACTTCAGTGAACCAGCTAAATAATGCTGATAGATCAGATGAGGACTGGGATTGACCATGGGCTGCTGAAAGGTAGAAATGATCAGAATGATCAGTGGCTTGATGAGTGGCCAGTGTGGTGGGGAGGTGGGGACCAAAGCCTGACTGTGCATTCAAGGACACATGAGAGAGAAGCATCTGGGCAGTGAGTGTAAACAGCTCCTGAAGGAGTCTTACTGGGAGGGGAGCAGTACCTGGAGAAGGTGGTGAGTTCAAGGAAAGTCCTTTCTTCTTTTTTTTAAAAGAAGGAGATTATTATAATAGGTTATATTAAGATAAGCTGGTGTGGGGTATGTTGCGGGGGGCACAACTGTCCAGGATAATAGCAGTGACTCTTGAGTAAGCAAGGTGAGGGGGATCCCCAAGGACACTCCCTCATAGGGCAGTGGTTCCCAGGCTACAGGCTGGGCATATTTTGTCACTGGTCTAAGAGGAGGTCAGCAAAGGAATTAAGAGTAAACAAAAACTTTACAGCAACTTGACAAACCATTTCTATCTATTGAACAATAAAAATATTGGGGCTGGTGGATTTTGTCTTTCACTTTCCTAGTACTTCATTTTTACATTGGAGTAAAATCCACCTGACGTAAAATTCACCATTGACCATCTTAAAGTGTGCACTTCAGTGGCATTTAGCAGGTCACAGGATTGGCCACTTGTACCTGCCTAGTTTCAAGTCATCTCCATCCCCCACAAGGAACCCCATACCCATGAAGCCAGCACTCTGCATCCTCCCTTCCACCGTCCCTCTTAACCACTAGTTTGCTTTCTTGTTTCAATCTATGCTAGATGTTCTGTGTAAATGGAAGCATAATATGTGGCCTTTTGGACCGTCTTCTTTCACTTAGCATAATTTTTTTAAAGCTCATACAAGTTGTAGCATGTATCAGTACTTTATTCCTTAGTATAGCCTAATTATATGTATGGATATACTGTATTTTGTTTATTTGTTAATGGATTTTTGAGTTGTTTCCACTCTTTTTTGGCTGTTGTTAATAGTACTGCTATGGATATTCACAAACAAATCTTTGTTTGAAGATTTGTTTTTAGTTCTTCTGGGCCTATATACCCAGGAGTGGAATTGCTGGATCATATGGTAATTCTGTGTTTAGTTTTTTGAGGAGCCTCCAAACTGTTCCCCACACTGGCAATACCACTTCACATTCCCACCACAGTCTATGAGGATTCCAGTTTCTCTAGCTAAAAAGCACACTATTTTCCATTTTTTGCATTATGATTCAAGAAATTAATTTTTATTATATTTTATAAAAGCATCAGATTGTGGCAGACTGGAAACTGAAAAAAGGATTTCAACAGAACAGGTCCCTCCTTGCAGATAATTTGAAAAATACTGACCTAGTGTCCAGGTGGAGGGCTATGTTTATGTGCGAGTGTAGCCAGGTCAGAGTAACAGCTGCAAGTTGTTTAGAAAGTGGTGATAGGAGCATTCTGGAAATGATCCTTCCTCATCTTGGAATAAAAAGGCAGTTTCCACAGTAATACTGCTGTGTTAATAGATGCACACACGTCTGCAAGTAGGTGGCATTTCATATCTGTGAAAGTGTTAGTCCTCAGTCCTGTCTGACTCTTTGTGACCCCATGGACCACAGCCTGCCAGGCTTCTCTGCCCATGGAGTTCTCCAGGCCAGAATATTGAAGTGGGTAGCCATGCCCTTCTTCAGGGGATCTTCCCAACCCAGGGATCGAACCCAGGTCTTCTGCATTGCAGGCAGGTTCTTTACCAGGGAAGCCCCTTCATATCTGTAAACAGGCATTTTTCTCTGCATATTGACTGCTTGAGTAAGTTCTTAGAGTATATGTGGCTGGCCAGCATTTTCAAAGAGGTTTAGATTTTAAATGGTAAAGGTGAAAATACTTAGATATTTTTGTCTATTTGTCTTACAGTCTCAGTTTGAAAGTCAGGATTGTTGCATCCTGTTTCTTCTGGGTCTTTGGCCTCTTCCATCCAGCTCAAAGAAGTAACAGGCTCCTATGCAAACCCACCCTTCCTTACATTCAAACTCTGCCTTTTTTAGGAGACAGAAATACAGTTGAGGTGCTTATTTTCTTTAACGAGCTGTTTATGTAAAAGTCCTTGGACACACATAGGACATGAGCAGCTCTGGGAAGCCTGGGGCAGAGCATTTACAGTTCACCCAAAGGTCAGCTGCCCAAGGTCAGCAGAAAGGCCTCCTGAGTTGAAGGCCTCATGTTCCTTTGTGATATCTGGGCAGCTCACAGAGGCCTCTGTGTCCCCAAATAGGATTTTCTGAATGCACCCAGCACCTAGAGTTTTGTAGGCCAAATCTAGAAGTGCCTGATTTCACTGATGGCATATGTTACCTTCCCCACAGGTCGTCGCGACTAAACGTGAGGTGGTTGAACTTTCATTCCATAGAACAAACTTTCTTGATGTTGTGCATCAGAGTTGGATTTTAGCAAAAGATGGTGAGGTTGAGCCTCGCTATCTTGCAGGTGAGAACAGTCAGGTGACATACAGGTTTCTGGGTTGTTTTTTTTTTGGCTGCATGGCTTGTGCAGGCTCTCGTCAGTGAGAGTACAGAGTCCTAACCTCTGAACAGACAGCAAATTCCCTTCCGTCTTTTCTGACAACTTCTTTTCCTTCCTCCATGAGACGAGAGAGTGCTGATGGGATGTTGACATGTCTTCTGTGTAGCATTCTGCCTTTTGACAAGGCCACCACCAGTCTAGAAATAGCACGTAGTTCCCAGGGCCCAACGTCAGACTGAGGGATGTCAGACTCGCTCATGAAGGAAGTTCAGCAGGAGTTATCGGGATGTATTCTCACACATGGAGGGCAGGGAGCAAATTCATTCTTCCTTGTATTCCTCCAGGTGCCTCCCAAAGTGCCATGCTCTCAGAACTCCTGGGGAGTTTCATGGTTTCTTGTATGAATAAGAAACTGACCTCTGGGCCTTTCTGCAGGTGTCTCCCTGACCCAGAGTTGGGGTTTCTGATAAAGCACTTGGTGAAATAAATAGGTCATGGAAAAACATGGGGCACAACCCCCCACGCTGCAACATATCCTGGATTTATATCATGTAAAATCTTCTCTTTGGAAAGCTTGAATCTTGAAGACTTAAATCTTTGAATGTGATGGATTTTTGATTAATGACAGCCGTGCATGAGAAGTCAAGAGAGGCTTAATCTCTCTTCAGGCCAAGAGAGGCTTGGCTGAGTTGCAGGCAGGATGCTGGGCCACCTCTGAGTCAGTTTGTAGAGCTGAAGAAGAGGTGCAGACACAGGAGCTCAGCTCCCGGAACCACTTCCCTGGTGTTCTTTCTGCTGGTGAATCCTGTGGCTTCTTCCTCCCTCTTTCCTTTTCTCACGAACATGTAACTCTCATACTGTCTGTAACACCACGCCGTGTGTGTTGCGGGGATAGCGCGTTTAAGTCTTATGGTCGTAGTATTATCCCCATTTAGCAGATGAGGACAGTGAGACATGACAGTGTCTGTGAAGCAGGCAAGAGAACGGTTCCTCATTTCCTGCCGCAGGTAGAAAAGCTGAGGAGAGTGATGACTGAGCTGTTCAAAACCCCCAAAACAGCCTTAAAAAACTCACAGGGTATCAGGTGTGGTATTTACATTACTATTTGTAAAGCTGAATGTAAACTTCAAAACATGTTATCTCTTGATTAACATGGTAAAGTCAATGTTTGATTTTGTGGTGATATTTGAGTTTTTTTATTTAACAGGAGGGATAGTACAACAAAGTACAATATTTGACAAAGGCAAAGATTACAAAATTAAATAGTTAATTATTAGCTTTGAAATTTAAAGTGCAAATAGAAAAACACTTTTTAAAAGTTTTTCTCCCCGCCCCCCCCCGTTGACATGATTATTATTTTAAAATTAATGTGAATAAAAGGCTTGTTGATTTTCCCCAGGTAATTTTTTTCCTTTTGGCTGTGCCCGTGGCAAGTGGGATCTTAGTTCTCTGGCCAGGGGTCAGACCCGTGGCCCCTGCAGTGGAAGTGAGGTACCTTAACCACTGGACTGCCAAGGAAGTCCCATCCTTAGATAACTTTTGAGAGAAACAGTATTTTATATTCTGCGTAGTCGGTCAGTGGCTTATCATGAGGTGGATTTTATATTTTTGGTTTGTCTTTTAAATACAGGGCACTTGTGCTGAGTCTTTCCTTTGGGCTAAAGATTGCAGTCAGTAGGGAACACAGAGAGCAGAGCTCTGGAAAGCAGTTTTAGGAACTCCCAAATGTCCTGAGAGAACCAGGTTGAACACCATGATGAGACACTGCTGGCCCGTGTTTTCAGGGCTCATTTTATCTTGATGGGCTGCAGGTGTGACGTCAGGCCCCTACCTGACTGCTCAGTGCAGGGAACCCCATCCGTCTGTGGGCACATCACACCCCATCAAGTTTGCTGATTCTGTTTCTCATTCAGTGACCACTTGTCTTTACAAATCCTGAAGAGGCAGCGCTAACATGAGTGTGAGCTTGGATGGACAGTAGCTGCCCTGGGCAGAGTGTCCTACATGATCAGGCGTGAGATTGCCTCACTTCAATCTGACTTGACTCCATTGGGCCTCAGCAATTTTTCTCAGGCACAGTGTGGAGTAACTCTGGAGTTTATGTTCCCCCCTCAGCTCCTCAGAGGCCCAGCCCAGGCCAAGTACAACTTGAATAACCTTCAGGAAAGCTGTGCTGTCCTTCTGTCGGCCGCTGTCTTTGAAAATTGCCTCCAGAGTTAGTGAGCAGGAACAGTTAAGATTTACAAACAATGATGAAGCTTGGCATGCATCTTTCACCATTCATCATCCAGGTGCCGTGCCTGGGCGGTGAAGTGTTCTTCATAAAAACCAGCTCAGTGTGAAATACACCTCGCTGCAGTGTTTACTGCTCTGAAGCTCGTCAGCGGCCCTTTATAGTAAATCCAGATTGCGATGTGACATTACAGTATATCACTGCCCGGCGCGGCGGGGTTTACACTGCGAATGAGTGCAGTGCACACCAGATGAGGTGTCCAAACTGAGTTATGTCAGAATTTGGCTGTTATGTGCGGATAGCTTTTGTTTTCCGAACACTGAAAGTTAGCTTTATGTGTATTTATATTTATATATAGGCATATACTTCCCATCTTGCACGTATACATGGGTATACAGTATATGCTGGGGTCAGGTTCCAGCTGGCCTTCTTCTGCTGTAAAGAATGGTGACCGGCTTTTATGTCCCTTCCAACTGTTGTTCACTGAAATTGGCATCAGCGGAATCTTTGGGGGAAACTAGAGTAGATGGTTATTTCAGGATAGAGGTGGTTTCACTTTGCTGTGTGTTACGTGGTCATGTTTTCCATTCCCTCCTAACACACACAAAAAGGGCCCCTCTCTCCTGGGCTTATGGTGGTGCTGGAATGATCCCTTGGCGGGAGGGTGAAGAGAGGAAACGACACAGGACTGGCCTGTTGCTCTGAACACATGCACTTGGAGGAGGGCTCTGAAGTCCATTGCTTGTTTATTATTTTTTAGTGGGTATCAAAATCCTAGTGCTGCCTCTGTTATCTTGAAAAATGCTGCTTCCAGGAGAAGATTTATGGTGTTTTAGCTGAAATTGGCAAAATAAAAGAGCACACTGAATTTATTGCATGATCGGATTTATTTACATTCACCCTAAAAACGCCGATATTAAAAATGAGCTCCATAAAAAGATAATATTCAGAGATAACAGCAGGCCCTGCAGTCCCACGATCATCTTCTTAACACGCATGTTTTTAACTTTGCTCTTCAGTGTAGCAGGATTGTCGGGAGAGCCATTGTGAGGTCTTCACACACCTGGCAGTGCACTGAACCCAGGGCCTCTCCCTGCTGTACCCCAGATCGAGGGCAGGGGTCCCCCCATACCGGATGCAGAGGTGAATACAGCCCTCCCACCAGTGTTCTCCGCTCTTCTTCCTGGATGTGTTCCCTCGTGGTTGCAGGGCTTCTTACTGGGGATGGATGAACGGTGCCACATCTGAGCCTCCCGAAGCGGCGCAGGACACTGTTGCAGGTGTGCAGAGGAGCCTGGTGGGAAGCCGTCTATGGGGTCGCACAGAGTCGGCCACGACTGAAGCAGCAGCAGTGCCGGCCCCTGGGGAGGGCTGGGGCAGAAGCCTCCCACTGACCACGGTGCCCGAGGAAGGAGAGAGCAGTCGCTCGTCAGCCCAGCGCCATTGCTTCATTAGGGCTGTGAGACCAACACAGGTGTCCAGTTAGGGTCAGTGTGTCCACAGTATTTTATTATGTTAAAAATTATTTGGATCTGAATCTGGCAACCTCGGGCTTTACCCGAGTCCCTCTGAACCAGTTTTCTGGCAGTGGGGTAAGAGGCAGAAATGAACGGTGGATGGAGGAGAGCAGTACCTTCACTAAGCATATTCAGCAGTTTTAAGAGCTGTTTCATTTGTATTTCTACAAAAATAGTACAAGAGGCAGTGCTGATCATGCTCAGAATGCTTTCCTGTTTTGGTTGAAGCTCTTTATGGGTTTCTCCATGAAAAATTCCTGGATTATAAATTCTCCTTGCATATGTTAACTGTATTGTATCTTCCTCTGTCTAGGTAATTTGTAGGTCTGGATGTTTCTTTTATCATATTTCATAGGCTAGCTCCATTAATATAAGAGGAAATAAAAATGAGCCCACTGCTGCTTAGACTCAAGATGGAAATGTATAGTTTTTGTGAATGTGGTTCAGTTGCCCCCTTCTATCTTTATCGGACATTACAGTGAGTTTTGAACAAAACCAGCTCCTGTCTCTTTCTTGGGACCTCCCCACACCACACCAGGTTGTGAACCAAGGACTCAGTCAGTAAACAAGTGGTAAATTCATGGAGTGCCAATTATGTGTTTGTGGCCCTCGCATTATGCCCAGGAGATGAACTGTGGCCCAGAACATGCTGCAGTGATGCCTAAATGTCGCCATATCTTGGGGACGTAGGCCCTTCCCTTCGTGTCCGAAGTAGAATAGTCTTGCCTCTGAGCCTCTGCAAGGTGTGCAAAGGAGCAGCCGTGAGCCATGCTCTGTTGAGCATTTTCCAGACTTGGTTGAAGACTTTAATGTGAACCTAAGAGAACGTTTCCATCTCCAGTTAAAGAAGCCAGGATCACAACCAGACTCTGGATAGGTATGCTACATACACAGCCCTTGCCAGGCTTGCTTCCTGTTTCTTATATGGCTGTACAGGTGGGATGGCAAAGGAGAAAATGAAAGATATGCCCATCTGAATACAGAGTTCCAAGGAATAGCAAGGAGAGATAAGAAAGCCTTCCTCGGTGACCAGTGCAAAGAAATAGAGGAAAACAGTAGAATGGGAAAGTCTAGAGATCTCTTCAAGAAAATTAGACATACCGAGGAACATTTCATGCAAAGATGGGCACAATAAAGGACAGAAACCATATGGATCTAACAGAAACAGAAGATATTAAGAAGAGGTGGCAAGAATACACAGAAGAACTATACCAAAAAGACCTCAATGACCCAGATAATCACGATGGTGTGATCACTCATCTAGAGCCAGACATCCTGGAGTGTGAAGTTAAGCTNAGCTCAGTGTGAAATACACCTCGCTGCAGTGTTTACTGCTCTGAAGCTCGTCAGCGGCCCTTTATAGTAAATCCAGATTGCGATGTGACATTACAGTATATCACTGCCCGGCGCGGCGGGGTTTACACTGCGAATGAGTGCAGTGCACACCAGATGAGGTGTCCAAACTGAGTTATGTCAGAATTTGGCTGTTATGTGCGGATAGCTTTTGTTTTCCGAACACTGAAAGTTAGCTTTATGTGTATTTATATTTATATATAGGCATATACTTCCCATCTTGCACGTATACATGGGTATACAGTATATGCTGGGGTCAGGTTCCAGCTGGCCTTCTTCTGCTGTAAAGAATGGTGACCGGCTTTTATGTCCCTTCCAACTGTTGTTCACTGAAATTGGCATCAGCGGAATCTTTGGGGGAAACTAGAGTAGATGGTTATTTCAGGATAGAGGTGGTTTCACTTTGCTGTGTGTTACGTGGTCATGTTTTCCATTCCCTCCTAACACACACAAAAAGGGCCCCTCTCTCCTGGGCTTATGGTGGTGCTGGAATGATCCCTTGGCGGGAGGGTGAAGAGAGGAAACGACACAGGACTGGCCTGTTGCTCTGAACACATGCACTTGGAGGAGGGCTCTGAAGTCCATTGCTTGTTTATTATTTTTTAGTGGGTATCAAAATCCTAGTGCTGCCTCTGTTATCTTGAAAAATGCTGCTTCCAGGAGAAGATTTATGGTGTTTTAGCTGAAATTGGCAAAATAAAAGAGCACACTGAATTTATTGCATGATCGGATTTATTTACATTCACCCTAAAAACGCCGATATTAAAAATGAGCTCCATAAAAAGATAATATTCAGAGATAACAGCAGGCCCTGCAGTCCCACGATCATCTTCTTAACACGCATGTTTTTAACTTTGCTCTTCAGTGTAGCAGGATTGTCGGGAGAGCCATTGTGAGGTCTTCACACACCTGGCAGTGCACTGAACCCAGGGCCTCTCCCTGCTGTACCCCAGATCGAGGGCAGGGGTCCCCCCATACCGGATGCAGAGGTGAATACAGCCCTCCCACCAGTGTTCTCCGCTCTTCTTCCTGGATGTGTTCCCTCGTGGTTGCAGGGCTTCTTACTGGGGATGGATGAACGGTGCCACATCTGAGCCTCCCGAAGCGGCGCAGGACACTGTTGCAGGTGTGCAGAGGAGCCTGGTGGGAAGCCGTCTATGGGGTCGCACAGAGTCGGCCACGACTGAAGCAGCAGCAGTGCCGGCCCCTGGGGAGGGCTGGGGCAGAAGCCTCCCACTGACCACGGTGCCCGAGGAAGGAGAGAGCAGTCGCTCGTCAGCCCAGCGCCATTGCTTCATTAGGGCTGTGAGACCAACACAGGTGTCCAGTTAGGGTCAGTGTGTCCACAGTATTTTATTATGTTAAAAATTATTTGGATCTGAATCTGGCAACCTCGGGCTTTACCCGAGTCCCTCTGAACCAGTTTTCTGGCAGTGGGGTAAGAGGCAGAAATGAACGGTGGATGGAGGAGAGCAGTACCTTCACTAAGCATATTCAGCAGTTTTAAGAGCTGTTTCATTTGTATTTCTACAAAAATAGTACAAGAGGCAGTGCTGATCATGCTCAGAATGCTTTCCTGTTTTGGTTGAAGCTCTTTATGGGTTTCTCCATGAAAAATTCCTGGATTATAAATTCTCCTTGCATATGTTAACTGTATTGTATCTTCCTCTGTCTAGGTAATTTGTAGGTCTGGATGTTTCTTTTATCATATTTCATAGGCTAGCTCCATTAATATAAGAGGAAATAAAAATGAGCCCACTGCTGCTTAGACTCAAGATGGAAATGTATAGTTTTTGTGAATGTGGTTCAGTTGCCCCCTTCTATCTTTATCGGACATTACAGTGAGTTTTGAACAAAACCAGCTCCTGTCTCTTTCTTGGGACCTCCCCACACCACACCAGGTTGTGAACCAAGGACTCAGTCAGTAAACAAGTGGTAAATTCATGGAGTGCCAATTATGTGTTTGTGGCCCTCGCATTATGCCCAGGAGATGAACTGTGGCCCAGAACATGCTGCAGTGATGCCTAAATGTCGCCGTATCTTGGGGACGTAGGCCCTTCCCTTCGTGTCCGAAGTAGAATAGTCTTGCCTCTGAGCCTCTGCAAGGTGTGCAAAGGAGCAGCCGTGAGCCATGCTCTGTTGAGCATTTTCCAGACTTGGTTGAAGACTTTAATGTGAACCTAAGAGAACGTTTCCATCTCCAGTTAAAGAAGCCAGGATCACAACCAGACTCTGGATAGGTATGCTACATACACAGCCCTTGCCAGGCTTGCTTCCTGTTTCTTATATGGCTGTACAGGTGGGATGGCAAAGGAGAAAATGAAAGATATGCCCATCTGAATACAGAGTTCCAAGGAATAGCAAGGAGAGATAAGAAAGCCTTCCTCGGTGACCAGTGCAAAGAAATAGAGGAAAACAGTAGAATGGGAAAGTCTAGAGATCTCTTCAAGAAAATTAGACATACCGAGGAACATTTCATGCAAAGATGGGCACAATAAAGGACAGAAACCATATGGATCTAACAGAAACAGAAGATATTAAGAAGAGGTGGCAAGAATACACAGAAGAACTATACCAAAAAGACCTCAATGACCCAGATAATCACGATGGTGTGATCACTCATCTAGAGCCAGACATCCTGGAGTGTGAAGTTAAGCTGGCCTTAGGAAGCATCACTACAAACAAAGCTAGTGGAGGTGATGGAATTCCAGCTGAGCTATTTTAAATCCTAAAAGATGATGCTGTGAAATTGCTGTACTCAATATGGCAGCAAATTTGGAAAACTCAGCAGTGGCCACAGGACTGGAAAGGGTCAGTTTTCATTCCAGTCCCAAAGAAAAGCAGTGCAAAAGAGTGTTCAAACTACTGCACAATTGTACTCATCACATGCTAGCTAAATAATGCTCAAAATTCTCCAAGCTAGGCTTCAATAGTACGTGAACCGAGAACTTCCAGATGTTCAAGATGGATTTAGAAAAGGCAGAGGAACCAGAGATCAAATTGCCAACATCCACTGGATCATCAAAAAAGCAAGAGAGTTCCCAAAAAACATCTGCTTTATTGACTTACGCCAAAGCCTTTGACTGTGCAGATCACAGCACACTATGGAAAATTCTTCAAGAGATGGGAATAGCAGACCACCTTTCCTACCTGCTGAGAAATCTGTATGCAGGTCAAGAAGCAACAGTTAGAATTGGACATGGAACAACAGACTGGTTGCAAATTTGGAAAGGAGTACGTCAAGGCTGTATATTGTCACCTTGCTTATTTAACTTATATGCAGGGTACCTCATGTGAAGTGCCAGGCTGGATGAAGCAGAAGCTGGAATCAAGATTACCAGGAGAAACACCAATAACCTCAGATTTACAGATGACACCACCCTTATGGCAGAAAGTG
This sequence comes from Oreotragus oreotragus, assembly GCA_006410675.1. Taxonomy (NCBI): domain Eukaryota; kingdom Metazoa; phylum Chordata; class Mammalia; order Artiodactyla; family Bovidae; genus Oreotragus; species Oreotragus oreotragus. The sequence continues at coordinate 464,942 of SJYX01006617.1, read as the reverse complement.
AAGAAGGACTAAAGAGCCTCTTGATGAAAGTGAAAGAGGAGAATGAAAAAGCTGGCTTCAAACTCAACATTCAGAAAACTAAGATCATGGCATCTGGTCCCATCACCTCATGGCAAATATATGGGGAAACAGTGGAAACAGTGACAGACCATATTCTTGGGCTTTAAAAACCACAGATGGTGACTGTAGCCATGAAATAAAAAGACACTTGCTCCTTGGAAGAAAAGCTATGACCAACCTAGATAGCATATTAAAAAGCAGGGACATTACTTTGCCGACAAACGTCTGTCTAATCAAAGCTATGGTGTTTCCAGTAGTCGTGTATGGATGGTGAGAGTTGGACTATAAAGAAAGCTGAGCACCAAAGAATTGATGCTTTTGAGCATTAGTGGTGGAGAAGACTCGTGAGAGTCCTTTAAACTGCAGAGAGATCCAACCAGTCAATCCTAAAGGAAATCAGTCCTGAATATTCTTTGGAAGGACTGACACTTGAAAAGACCCTGATGCTGGGAAAGATTGAAGGCAGGAGAAGGGGACAGCAGAGGATGAAATGGCTGGATGGCATCACCGACTCTTTGGACGTGAGTTTGTGCAGCCTCCAGGAGTTGGTGATGGACAGGGAAGCCTGGCGTGCTGCAGTCCATGGAGTCAAAGAGTCAGACACGACTGAGCAACTGGATTGAACTGAATACTAACTGAATATTGTACTAAACTGTAATCTTTAGTACTGACACAGTTGTACGACCCTCATTGCTGTCTAATTCCTAAATATTTCCATCATCCTCAAAAGAATCTCCATATGGAGTCACTCCTCATTTCCACCTCCTTCAGCCCCTAGAAACTATTATTCTACTTTCTGTCTCTATGGATTTGCCTATTTCTGGACATTTCTTATGAGTGGAGTCATATAATATGTAGTCTTATTATATTTGACTTTTTCCACTTAGCATAACATTTTTGAGGTTCATTCAAAGTAAGGCATGTAACAAGGCTTCATTCTTTTTTCTAGCCAAGTAACATTTCAATATATGAAAAGGTTTAGTTTGTTTTGAGTTCCAAATGTATTGCAGGTCCTGGCAAAACTGTTAAACCGTTAGATTCTCAAGGGGAAATACTTGTTTTATGTCATTCTGTTAAACTGTTTATCTCATTCTGTTAAACATCTTTCAACTCACCACATGAATGTCTATAATGAGTAGAACCTACTGTATGAAATCAAATGACACCGTAACTGGCGTGCCTAGGTTCCCCATACCCAGCCCACCAGGTTGTGTGATTTTCCTGTTTTACATTAATACTATTTACGCTAGTCTGCTAGGGCCGCTGACACAGAAGATGGCTGGATGGCTTAAGAAACAGAAATTCACGGTTCTGAGATTTAGAAGTCTGAGATCAAGGTGTCATCAGGGTTGGTTTCTGGTGGGGCCCCTCTTCTTTGGTCTTTCCTTTGTGTATGCAGAGAGCAAGCTGATTTCTTTTCCTCTTCTTATGAGAACACTAGTCCTGTCAGGCTAGGGCCCTATCCTTAAGACCTTCCTATGTAGCTTCATTTATGTTCTAAAGGCACTGTCTCTAAATACAGTCATATCGGACGCTAAGACTTCAGCTTATTAATATAAAGGTGGGACACAAAGCTGAGCCTGTAACACTGTTGAAGGGTTTAATGTCTCTGAATGTCTTCCTCTTCTTGATGAGGTTCCTGGGAAGTAGAAGGATGCTGACGTCAGGGGGCCAGTGTGTATAGACTGAGTGGAGAATCTTGTCTGGTCTTACTGCCGACTCTCCAGCATCTGCTGCTCATTCACTCACTCAGCCCCCATCCAAGCTGTCCAGCATGCTGACCCCAGTTGGTAGCAGGCCCTCATCTGCAGGCTGGGTCCCCAAAGCACAGAGGTTTTCAGAGATGTAAAATGCCACAGTCTGGCACATCCCACTCACCCAAAGCACTTCCTTTCCAGATTGTTGCATGTCTTTTTCTCATCCTTCCCTGCTTGGTTTCTTCTTTCTCTCTCTACGAATTTGGGGAAAGAGTTTCTGATTCCTTGCAATTTTTGCTCTTGAAGTGGTCTGTAACCTTAATTAAACCCTGATATACTGGTACAAATTAGACTCTTTGCCACTTTTCCTGGCAAATAGGCAGATGAGAATTGGGGCCTTCCTGCCTAGTGAAATGAATGAGAAAGTATTGCACTGTTTCCTGATGCTAATATGAACCAATACAAAGGTTGCTTCATGGTAAACTTGAGGTTAGTATTTATGAATTAGTTAATGTCCCTTACAGATCAACCAAATAGAGAAAATAATCTCTTACTTTATGAAACACTTTGACATACATCATCTTGTTTAATTCCCACAACAATCTTCTTAGGTAATAAGAGGCCTTTTTTTCTTGACACCAGTTCTGACACAAGCTGGGTGTCCTGCCATTCAGTCCAGTTTTAATACTGAGTATCTGGAGTTAGCCAAGACCCCATGGGTCAAGGGCTCAGTCTCACGAGGCTGCCCCCACTTCAGATGCCAGCCATAAATGGGGTGCTGAGGCTGCACACGTTTCTGTCTGGGCCATTACAAATCTGGGGATTCCCACGACTTCTCCTTGGGTTTGACACTTCACTAGAATGACTCACAGAACTCCAGAGGGCACTTTACAATACTGTTACTGTTAGAAGTTTATTATAAAGGATAGAACTCAAGAATGGCCGGTGGATGTGCCCAGCACCCCGATGTGCTCACCAGCCAGGAAGCTCTGAGAAGCCCAATCACTGAGGGGTTCTTAGGAAGGGTTCATTACTACATATGAGTGGTTATATCATTGGCCGTTGGCGATTAGCTCAATCTCCAGCCCCTCCTTCTCCCTGGAGGTTGGGGGATAGGGCTGGACATTCCAGGCTTCTCATCAGGGCTGGGTCTTCCTGGTGCTCAGCCCTTACCCTGCGTCTATGAGTAGCCCCCATCCTAAAACCATCTAGCCCACCAAGAGTCACCTCAGTAGAACACAGAGGCTCCTGTCACCCTTCTTACTGCAGAAATTCTGTGGCTTTTCGCAGCTCTGCAGGCTTCCCTTGTGGCTCAGCTGGTTAAGAATCCACCTGCAGTGCAGGAGACCCGAGTTCAGTTCCTGGGTCAGGAAGATCCTCTGGAGAACGGATAGGCTACCCACTCCAGTATTCCTGGGCGTCCCTTGTGGCTCAGCTGATTAAGAATCCACCTGCAGTGCGGGAAACTGGGTTCGATCCTGGGGTTGGGAAGATCCCCTGGAGAAGGGAAGGGCAGCCCACTCCAGTATTTTGGCCTGGAGAATTCCATGGTCTGTGTAGTCCACGGGGTCACAAAAAGTTGGACATGACTGAGTGACTTTGACTTTCGCTTTCACTTTCGGGGCTCTGTGCTGGCAACGGGGACCAAGTCCAAATATCGTCCTGTGATAACGCGGGTTGGTTGAGCAGGTGTCAGTGGCCGTGTTAGGAAAGAGGACTTGCTGTACAGACAGAATAGGTGGCAGTTGGCCGTGAAGCTGGGTGCTCTCCTCTCTGACTCAGCGTCTCTCTGGTTCACTTCCAGCCTCACCCACAGGAGTGCAACCCTTGTCTTCAGCCCTCTGTCTTAGACCTGCCGCAGCTAGTGCAGGAGCTCCTGGCCACGTGGGCTTGTTTATGTTAATTAAAAGTCTAGTTCCTCTGTCACACTGGCCACATTTCAGGTGCTCAGTAGCCATGTGGGGCTGGTGACTACCGGGCTGGATAGGGCAGAAGTAGAGCGGTTTCCATCCTCAGTTCTGTTGGGCAGCGCTGTCTCAGACAGTTAGGTGAAAGCTGTTCTGTTAGGACTTTTAGAGCGATAAGGTGGGGTGACATAGCCTTTAAACCTAAGATGAAAGAGTGACACAATGACCACAAGGTCATCAGACACACTTTAAAAGTCTTCTGTGGGCGCATCAGCACTTATTCAAATGGCCTGTCAGGTTGAGGAGAAATAATTGACTTGGACTGACTGAACTCTGATAAAGTGTTAGTTGATCTTTGGGTCTAATTGTGGTGCGTGCTTTTTTTTTTTGTTTTGTTTTAAATAACATGGAAGGAAGTAAACTAGAACCTGGTTGGTCTTAGTCCAGGAATGATAGTGCTTGCCCAGGGCGGAAAACCTGTCTCATGGGCGTGGGGCAGCATGTGAGTCTTTGTCCTCGTCAACAATTGCATACGGTAAAACCAGGAGGGTAGAATGGCACTGATCCCTTCTCAGATACAGCAGTTTCAGATATGTTTCCCATTCCTTGGGATGCCTTTTTACTCTGTTGGTCATTTGCTCAGATGCACAGATTTGTAACCGTGATGAAGTCCAGTTTGCCTGCTTTGCCTTTTCTCGCCTATGTTTTTATTGTCATGACCAGTAAATCATTGTCAAATCCAGTGTCATGAAGCTTTCCCCAGTGGCTTTCTTCTAAAAGCTGGGTTTGGACCTGCTTTGAGTTAATTTTTATATATGGCGTAAGATAAGGGTCCAGCTTCATTCTTTGGCGTGTGTGTATCCCTACCCCTTTATTGAAAAGCCTGCCCTTTCCTCATTGAACAAGGCAGAAGGGGAAAGTGGTGAAAGAGTCCAAGTTTGACACTTGCCTGTCGCTTTTTTCTGTGATCATGAGAGAAGAGTAGGCACTGAATATTGAATGCACAACACAGGCCTGCAGTTGGCACTTGGTCCACCTGGATCTGTGTGTGTGCAAAGTTGCTTCAGTTGTGTCCTGCCAAACTCCTCTGCCCATGAGATTCTCCAGGCAAGAATCCTGTAGTGGGTTACTTGTGCCCTCCTTCAGGGGATCTTCCAGACCCAGAGATCGAAACTGCATCTCTTACATCTCCTGCGTTGGCAGGGGGTGGATCTGCGTGGTAAGTAGATTTCCTGGGGTTATTTTTTACTTTTGTGTACTTATCTCTCCCTCCTATTTCTACTGTGTCTCCCCCCCACCCTCACTCCTTAAAGTGCTGAAATAAAGAATAGGATAACGGGAAGGGGATCCTTCCACAGTCAGGACCCTAGTGGGTAACGCTGTGAGAGCAGAAACGCACGTAAAACTGACTGGCCTTCCATTTTTCTGCTTGGAAGTAAAGTTTTTCTAATAGAAAGGGACAGACAAATGTTAATTTTTAAAATACTCCATTTTAAGGGGTCGTCTGAAGCTGCTTGTCAGTGAGAAATGGTAGAACCTCTTTGAGTGAGCCCCAGTGGCAAAACCATGGAATCCTTTTGTGTCTTTAGGAATATTCCCAAGGCAACACTTCTGGAGCTGCGAGCAGATAAATAAGCAAAGACGGCGAATGAGAATGCCAGACTGGTTGGCTGCAGCCCAGAGTTGTCAATCACCCCTTAATGTTTACAGGAGCAAAAAGTCAATGTGTAGTTGTTTTAATTTGACACACTCTTGGGTTGAGAGTGTAATTGCTGGAGGGGATAGTTAAGTGGCTCTGTGCCTTGTCAGTTTGTCTGGGTCTGACTCCCATGCTGAGTGCTTTCCTGATGAGCAATGGATTGGGTTAAATACAGACGTAATTGCTCGCTTCCGCGTATCAGTCCGCCATGCCTTGTACTGCATTTCTCTCAGCACTTGCCTGAGGCTATTGGGGTTTATGCTGCAGAGAGAGTCCGTATGTTCATTTTCATGAATCACTGTCGATTTTTGAAAAGCAGTTGTAACAGCGCTAAGTGGAGTGTAATAAATTGCACCCCCTCCAGACCCACTGGAGTAAATCAGAACTGTTTATATCCATCCAAGTGATCTTTTGAGTATAAATGACTTTTTGTTTACTTATCAAACCAAATATTGTCTCCAGGAAATGGAGGCAAATGATTTGCTTATTTTTTAATCCTGTGGATTACATTTTGCTGCTCTTAAACCAGAGAGGAATTTCTGTATATAGTTCGTTAAGAAATATCTCCCCATGCAGTAAGTGAAATTATTTCAAAGTCATTTTCAAGACCAAATCTGGGTGTTAACCTTGTCTCCAACCACTACTTAAAATGTGCCAGAAAGGCAGTGAGCTCTGAAAAGAGAGTGTGGTTTCTTTCTTGCCCAAGAAATTTGTAAGCAAAGAAACTAAATTTGGGAAAGTGTATTTGTCTCTTTGGATTCCTTGGCTCTGCTTCTTTCTTCTTTTCTTCCTTCCTTCCTTTCTTCTTTTCTTATGACTCCACTGGGTCTTTGTAGCTGCACACAGGTTTTCTGTAGCTTCCGAGAGCGGGGTCTCCTCTAGTTGGGGACCACGGGTGTTAGGCACGGGGACTTCAGTTTGTGGCGCACAGGCACGGTTGCTCTGCAGCGTGTGGGATCTTGGTTCCTGAACCAGGGATCGAACCTATGTCCCCTGCATTGGCAAGTGGATTCTCAACCACTGGACCACCAGGAAAGTCCTTGGCTCTGCTTCTTTATGAGGAGGTGTGCTATACGGTACTTACATGTTCTGATACCTGAGAGAAGATGGTGGACATGGCTGTAGTCATTACTTCTGCAACTTACAGTGACCAGAGGTCTGAGAGTCTGCTTGGGATGCAGATGTTACTGAGTTTGATCATGGTGGCTCTATTATTATGAAATCTGTTTCACATTTAACACTGGTTGGAAGAACCATTTCAGGACTTTCTTTTCAATTTTTTTTGGGTTGGGCCGTAGTCGTCTTTGACTTACCTTTCCCATGGAGCTTGCCAGGCACATTAATAATGTCTGTCTCAGTGACTCACTAATAATCTTTTATTTTTATTATACTTTTCCTTTATGCTAAACAAAAATGACAAAACCTGCCACTTTAAACATTTTAAAGTGTAGAATTCAGTGGAATTAAGGGCATTCACAATGTCATGCAGCCATCTCAGGTTACTGTAGAGTTGAAGACAGTCACTGATCTGGGAGGTGCTGGGGTAGTGATGGTCCTTCTGACCCACACTGCCCTTCACTGGGTGAAAGCCACGGCATTCGAGGGCTACTTCCAGGGTCCCAGGGATACCCCATTCCTCTAAGAACTACATGATGCCTGAGTCCTATTAATGGTTATATCTACTTTCTCTTAGTAATGCTTTTCTCTTTATATGCTTACTTTCTTGTCTTCATGGTTAGATTTTTCTAAAGATAGGTTTGTTTTATTGGTCCTTTCATATCACCATCATATGAGTTTATTTGTTCATGTGTAGATTTTGATTGACATAACTTAATCTGTTCTTAAAGATATTTTTGAAAATCTTTATGTCTACATGTTTGTTTTATGACCGACAGAAAAAGTGGATATTTGTGGTGATAGAGCCAGCTGGCTTAAGAGAAGTTACTCCCCTAAATAGTGTAATGAATACATGGGATTCACACTCAGGGTTGTCCCAGGTGGTGCTAGTGGTAAAGAACCTGCCTGCCAATGCAGGAGCTGTAAGGAGCTTCTCCATCCCTTGGAGGAGGGCATGGCAACCCACTTCAGTATTCTTGCCTGGAGAATTCCATGGACAGAGGAGCCTGGCTGGCTGTAGTCCATAGGGTCACAAAGAGTCGGACACAACTGAAGCTGCTTAGCAAGCATGCACATGGAGTTTGAGCCTGCTGAAATTCTTAGAAAGATTACAGTTGAAAGTGCTCCAGGCAGGACCAGTTCCAGGAAAGAAACAGAATGATGTCATGTTGGACTTTTGTCATTTCTCCTTCAGTATCCTCACGATAAGTACACATACTTAACATGGGACTTTTTCTTACTTCTGGTAGCCTACCTACTCCACTCTTACCCATCCCTTTTTTGAGAAAAAACAATTTGATAAATAACATGGTAAAATAGTATTGATTTTATGTCTTAGTCCTCTGGAGTATTTGAATTTTAAAAGGACATCAGGGTTTCTTCTGAAGAAATGCATCTTTAATGGTAGAATTTCAGATATTTTGGTCCTTGGGTGGCAGGCATATTTTAAGGACAGACTCTTGTCCCCTGATTTTTAAGTCACTCTTTTATACGTAACCACCTCTTTTGTGTACAGGGAGCCAAGCCTGACTCAAGCATGTTGGTGATTGAAGTGCTTTAAATTTGGCTTTATCCCAAATATTAAATTTGTGCCCCTATTGTAATATCACTCACTTCTATGTCATAAAATATTGTTATTTTATGTTTCAAACATAGACATTATAGTATATTTTTTTCTAGTTGTCAGTTGTTTACTTTGGAAGGTGCATGCCTACTCACGAACAGGATAATTTAGTAAACTTTTTGCCTAAAGTACACAGCCCATAATGACTAACAACCTAAGGAATTGTCCTGACATCTGATAAAGACCCTCTGTGTTTAACCAATGAGGAATAATAATAACATCTACAGCACATTTTATCCGTGAATTAGATCTTTTGCAAAGTAGGATTTTCAAAAACCAAAATAGTTTAAATTTGTCTATATGAACAGTATAACTAGACCACAGTTAATTTTTTTCTTTCGTACTAGTTTGCCATCAGTCATTTATACTTCCATCAAGATTAAACCTGCTATACAGCTATGTTCTGTACTGTGTTCGTCTAAAAAGTACTCAAGTCAGAGATTTAAGAGAGAGTACTCAAAAATAACTTTGGAAAACAGCTCCTTTATAGACAGACAGACAAGGCATTTTCATCTCTTGTAGCTGTATTCTCCTTACCAGAGGATCTAGTCTGATAGAATACAGGCCACAACACAGAAAGGAGAAAGCAATTCCATCTCCTTTCTTGTTGACATAGCCTGGGGGACAGTTATATTCCACTGGGGCTAAAAACGTGCTGTGCGGTCTTCATTGTAGGAAGAACTGAAGATGTGGCCTCACCATGTAATGGGCACGCGTCCAGGTCTGTGAGGTCATACTGGCAACTGTTGAGATTTACACAAAAAAGCAGTGATAGACAGTCTTCCAAGGACTGGATTCATGGACTGAGTCAGTTGAGACACCAGCGAAATTACAGTGTTAGGAAATTTGTTGTGAAAAGTTGGATAAATGATCTGACTTCAGCCAAGTCTCCCAGCACAACCGGCCGTTGACTGTGAGGCAGAGGTTGCCATGCGCCCCCGAAGCTCTCCTCTGCAGCAGCATGAAGACAGATAATTTGGGCCTCCTATTTAATGCCTGGGTCCCAGGGACGAGGACGAGCTTAGTGTGTCATCGACAGAGGAAACGTTAATGTCTCGTCTAGGGAAGAAAGGCCTTCACATTTTCTTTCAGGAGTAATCACTTGATGCTGAGTTAGTTCTGGTTTATACTTCATTAATTTTGACTTTAAGTAGGCACTTAAACTTTTAGAGCTTAAAAGAAATGAAGATTTCAGGAGTTGTAAAACAAAAGAATTTTAGCTCTGAGAGAGCATTTTGAAGCCATTGAGCTCAACCCCCTCACTTTATAGATGTGGAAACTGAGGCCCCATGTGTGACTTGCCTAAGGGATGGTATGGTCTTAGAGACAAATTCTGTAGAATCCAAGAGTGTGTTACTGCAAACTGTCCCCTAACGCTCTGGTTTTAGATTTGAGTCTGAACTGGACTGTGTTAGCCTTGCTGATGGATAGGTTTGCCTGCTGGTGGCCCTGGTCAGGCCCCACGGCATTTCTGTTAGATGTATCAGGAGCCCTTGATACTGCTGACCGGGAGGTATGGGAGCTTGCTTGGTTGACTGGTTCATTTTTTATTGTCTCCATCCTGCTTTCTTGGAAAGTCACAGGAGGTGGAATTGGGTGATTACTTACCACTCTGAAAGCTCCCCTGCATGGATCAGCCGGGAAGTCTGCCCTCTCGTCTTGTGTCCATTTGTGCTTGGTGAGGCCTGTGGGATGGGTCCACTTGGATGCCCGCCCCCCCAATTTCCTCCACCAGACGTGGGCTTTGCAGAACACGTCATCATTATCTTAAATCAGATGAAGGAAAGCATCACTTCTGCATTAGGTGGGGGCCTCTGTGCCCCTGTCCTCTCTTCTTCTCAGGCCTATGTAACTGGAAAAAATCAGACCCCTTTTTGTGGGACACGACTGAACTTTCTTGATATCACTTTTTTTTTTTTTTTTTACTACCTCGATGTCTAGTTGCCCTCACATTCCCAGATCCTATGGTTCCATATCCGACTCTCCTGCCAGGGGCTCGGGACTCTTGGTAGGGGTCAGCGTCTCCTCCACAGCCCCTGCCAGCCTCCCTGCTCACCCCTCCTCTGTGCTCTGCTGTTTTGGGGTTCAGAAGGTTCTTCAACAGGGGGTCACTTCTGAAGAGAATATAGGGTTCTGCCCAGTGACACCCACTACACTGTCTGAAACACCTGGAATCTTGATAGGCAGCAGATGGATACCTTTCTCCAATCATTGACTTTACTGAGTCACATGTTGGATCCCTGAAGCCTCTTTTGGTGGAATGTAGATTTGAAAGACAGAGAAGGCAATGGCACTCCACTCCAGTATTTTTGCTTGGAAAATCCCATGGATGGAGGAGCCTGGTGGGCTGCAGTCCATGGGATCGCGAAATCGGACATGACTGAGCAACTTAACTTTCACTTTTCACTCTCATGCATTGGAGAAGGAAATGGCAACCCACTCCAGTGTTCTTGCCTGGAGAATCCCAGGGACGGGGGAGCCTGGTAGGAGCCCATCTATGGGGCTGCACAGAGTCGGACACGACTGAAGCGACTTAGCAGCAGCAGATTTGAGAGATGTGGGCACCAGGATCCACTAGGTAGCTGCTTTTCTGGGTTCATTTGCAAAAGGCAAACATGCAGCTCAGGTGATGCTTGGGGTTTAAAGCTGTCTTTTTCAGCAAAATCTTGGCTTTCTGGAGGGGAGCTCGGGCAGGAGCTTTGTGATTGTGAAGAGGCTCTCTGGGTCATGTCAGCAGAATGGGCTGCATGAAAAATCAAACCAGCAAACCTGTCAGACTGTGGCCTCGTGGTAGACAGACTCAGGTTCAAGTCCTGAGTACAGAATCTGGCCCTGACTCTCAGCACTTGTGTGACCTTGGATGTTAATCACCCTTTCTGAGCCTCAGTGTTTATAATCTGTCAAATGAATATATTAATACCCACCTCCCCAAAGGAGTTTTTTGAAGATGGTAAGTAAAGCACAGTGCCTGCAACGTGATAGGGGCTCAGTAAATGATGGCGATGATTATTAATAATTATGCTAATAAATAATGTGGGCTGAACCTCATCTCACCTAAGTCAGCACTTAGCAGCTCCTGCCTGGGGCTGGTAGTCCAGCCTTCCTCCGGAGTCCTGTTTCATAGCCCCAGCATCCGCCAGCCTGTGCTCATTAGAGAAAGCAGTTCACTCCTACAGTGAAAGAGCAGAGAGCTACTATGCTCCCAGCAGTGGCCTCTGTTTTCTTTGATTTCCTTTTATCTTTGCTTTTTGTCTTTTCATATCAGTTTTTATTATTATAAAAGCAATTTGTGTTTATTAAAGCAAATTAGAGCCTGTGGCAGCTGATAATTTTTGCTTTTTCACAGAAGGTTCTAAGGACTTTTTAAATAAACGGATGACCTTGGTTTATAAAAAACTTAGCATTACAAAAAACTTCTCCCTAAACTACCAAACTCATTCATTAGCTAATGCTAATATTTGTATATTTTTCTTTTCTTTCAGTTTTATCTGGTTCAGTGTTAAAACTAGCATTATTTCCTAATGAAAATAATTAAAAGTTCATTTTATCCTCTCCTCCAACATGAACAATTCTGGAGCCTCATTGAGGCACTAGAAAACGAGACTTACTGTTAGCCGAAAATAATCTTCTTGTAATGTCAGTTCTTTTAAATACCAGTTATTTTCTGGTTAGCCACAGGACTCCATTCTAATTAAGTTCCTGGAGACCAAGTGAAGGGGAAGCTGATTATTAGCTTGAGATTCTCTTATAGGTAGATGCTTTGAAAGGCTGTGAGTTCATTATAGGGTGGGGACCCAGACCAGTGTGGGTCCAGAACCTTACTCAGCAAGAATGCGTCTTTTCTGTAAATTGTGAAAGCCTGACATAGGAAAAGTAAAATTGTGGAATTCTCCCGCAGGATAGTAGTGCCTTTTGTATGCTGAGCGGTATAGGCAACACTTCAGGAATTTGCTGTGCGCCCAAAGGGGAAATCTGCAGTGTCTAGAAGCCACCTCCTTGAAATGAGAATACCAACAGAAGCTGGGGTCGAATTCTGAATTCAGCTCGGGTGAATAGTTTAGCCATTTGCCTTTCATCAAGAGCCCCAAGGAGTAAATTGAGAGAATAGGACTGTGTCTGGAGGGGGTTGGGGGAGGTGTTGGGTGTCAGTAGGCCAAGGGGAGACCAGGGGGAGAGGGTCAGGGAGCACCGGATACCTAAGAACAGAAAAAAAAAAAGTGCTCAGAGGTGGGGAGGCACAAAGGATCAGGGAAAAACATAATTGAGAGAAAATGTACCTTCTTCCTGATTTTGCTTCAGATGGTCCCTGTAGTACCTGTGAAGCACTTACTGATTAACTGCCCCCTTATTAGGGAAAGGGACAACAGGCAGAGAAAGGAATAGTGTCGATTGAATATATTTTAGTTTTAATTACTACAGCCTTTAATGTTAATGAATGTCCAGAATTGAGGCTCAGAGGGTTAAATTATTACCCATAGCCACATCACTAGTAAGTGACCCAGCAGAACCTGGTCCCAAATGTCTCTGATTACAGGCGTCCCTGGTTTTTTCTTATGAGAACAGAGACTTGTTTTATTCATGGCTATAGCACAGAGCAGATGCGCAGTAAATATTCCATGAATTAAATAACCAGTTAGCACCACACTGCCTTCTTTAATGCTTAAGAAGAGTGTTAGCTAGTTCTGGAGGTAGATGAAAACATAAAGAGGACCAGCAGTAGCCACTGTGTTCCTGAGTACTCAGCTCACTGAGATGTCTCTTCCTGTACCTTGAATATGAAATAAAGCGTGTTCTGAAATTTATGCTTTAAAAATTATGGTGTAATCAAAAGGCTAGGCAGCACATAAGCTTGACAGTTTGCATAATTTAAATAATGTTTCTGATCCCCAGGAAGCTTGCCGGTAACTGTGGAAGGTATTTCCACATGTGAATTGGTCAGTTTTGTGATGAGCTGGCACCTTGAAGCTGGCACCTTGAGCTTGAAGCAGCTGAGGTCGCCATTTGTTATCTGATTGCTTTTTGCTCTAAGCTTTGAGGGCAGCCAGTAATGCACTGAGTGCTGGACTTCCGCTCTTGTTTTCAAATTAAAGATTTAATTACAGTCTCCACTGAAGATGAACCAAGTGTGAAAATACCGGATCTACTGGAATGTGGGATCGAGGAGGAGTGTGTGGGTTGGAGTGAGTACCCAGGCACTTAAATACTTCAACAGTAGCATTAAGGGTGAAATCAATTATTTTGTGGCCAAATGCTGGCCTGTTGGTTAGTCAGAGTCAGTGAAATTTATATTCTTCTTTATCATTTTTTAAAGCTGAAAGGTTTTTTTTTTTCCTTAGTAGTTACTCTGATAGACTGCAGGCTTAAATCTCCAAGACTTTGAAGGTTTGAAAGATATACATCTTTGAAATTTGTGGAGACTTGGCTTTGTAGATCAGTACATGGTCATTTTGTATTAATGTTGCAGGTATGCTTGGGAAGAATGTGGATTGGCTTATTGTTGGGGCCAGAGTTCTGCATCAGTTTGTTGAATCAAGCGTTTTTATTGTGTTCTCACATCTTCAGTCAGTCATCAATCACTCAACAATAGTGAAAGCAATCTATGCAAAATCTATCCAGTGGCACCGTATTACATATTTTTAACATAGTAGTTTTTATAAGTTTCTTTTGTTATGGAGGAAATAAAATGTCTGTACCTTTCAGTCTTCCAGCTTCTGTCCTTAGTGTCCAGAGTGAAATTACATCTGTCCAAGGACTGGGTTTAAGAGTAGATTCATAATGTCACATTAACTCACCATCACTGAGAAAGGATCTGTTTTACATAAATGAACTTTCCAAACAACTGATAACTTTTCCTGTGATTGCCAAAGTTCTCTGCCTCTCAACCTTTGATGACAGGGACCTTTACCAAATAAATTATCTTCTTTCTCACCTTCAGGATGCTGAATCTTTCTTGAGGGTTTAGGTTCATTGTCACAGAACTCTATTGCTATTACTCCCAGCTCTCCTGCTTCCCCACCTGCTTTTGAGTTTTTCTCACGTCTTCCTTGATGTGGGCTGGCACCTGTCACTTCTCTCTTGTCACTGTAGCTGCCTCCCCACAGTTCTTTACATGCAGACTCATCTGTCATGCTGGCCATGATGGTTGGGGTCTAGGAAACAGAGTAGCTGACTTTGGCCAGTGAGACTTTCATTCCTCAACACTGTTAAGTACTGACTGACCTGGGGTAAGGCTTTTTACCTGGTGACTGTCAAAGGGCTTTGACCACAGATATGATGTGGATCCTTCCCTGTTCTTTGGGGGAGTTAGGTCAGTGGTGGAAAGTGATAGGAAGGTGAACGTGATGGACACAAATGAGGTCCAGGCAAAACATGCTGGGTGTTAGGGGAAGGAGTTGTTTCTGTGCAGAGATTGGGGAAGATTGGCTTTTGACCTGTGGAGACTGGGGAGGTGGTGGGGCCCACATGAGCTCAGTGTCTGAGGTGGGGAACCCAGCTCTGCAAGGATTGAGAGCAGGGCCGACTCTGAAACATGGCTTACCTACAGGGAGAAGTGAGAAATCAGATTGCTCCCCAAATGCCAGGCCAATGAGTTTTGGAGTTTTTCAGAAGCTTCCCAGTGTGTTCATACAGGAAAAAACATCTGGTGAGAGACATGCTTCTGGAAGACTAGCAAACTGGCCATCCCAGGTAGATTGAAATGAAGTAGAGAAGGGTGGACAGGGCACACATGCCTGCCGGCGAGGGGACTGGAAGGGAGGGAGATGGCAGGAGGGCTCCGTGCAGTCCAGGGCAGCGGGGCCGAGCAGTGGCTTAGGTGGGCGGGGATGCTTCTGAGATAGGGCCTGAGCTGCAAGTGATGTGTGCTGGCTCAGGACCCAAGAGAGGACAAGATGGTGGCTTCAGTTCTAAACAGGTGAGTTTACATGGCAGGAAGCTGTTCCAGGCAGAGATGTTCAGACAATATTTTTAATACAGAAGTAGTTCTGAGTGAGAAATATGGGCAAGAGATATGAAGTGTGAAGTCATTTGCAAGGAGGTGATATTTAAAGCTTGTGTGGATAAGAGGACCAGGTGGAGTAGGGTTGGGCTTGGAGAGGAGGATGCTCAGGGGAGAGAAAGCCTGGAGGAGAGCTGAGGGGGGTGGCAAGGAGAGGATATGCCAGCTGCCAGTGCTCCTGGGCCAAGAGGGAAGCCAGCCATTGGCTTTGGGGACCAGCAGGCTATGGGGGACCTTGAGAAAGTGTTTCTGGGGATGAAGCAGCCATCAGTTTGCCAGGCATAACCCAGTGAGTAGTGGGCAGTGATCATAAACAGAGACTGGGTGGTAGGTCGGGATTGGGAAGAGAGGAAGAAATGGAGTAAAGGATTAATATAAAAGGATAAAAAAATAAAATCCCACACTTTACACCCATTCAGATGACTGTTATTTTAGAAAGAAAATACCATGTTGTTGAAGATGTGGAGAATTGGAACCCTTGTTACATTGCTGGATGGTGCCCCTGCTGTGGATAGCTGTCTGGTGGCTCCTCAAAAACTTGAAAACAGAATTAATATGTGGTCCAGCCATTCCAGTTCTGGGTATATATACAAACAAAGTGAAAAGAGGGACTTGAGCGGTTATTTGAACATCAGTTTCCCAGGTGGCACAATGATAAGAAATTCACCTGCCAATTCAGGAGACATGGGTTCCGTCCCTGGGTTGGGAAGATTTCCTGGTAACCCACTCCAGTGTTCTTGCCAGGAAAATCCTGTGGGCAGGAACCTGGTGGGCTACAGTCTGTAGGATTGCAAAGAATCAGACAGGACTGAGCACACACGCAGTGCTCATACCAGCGTTACCCACAAGAGCCAGAAGGCAGACGCAGCCCAGTACCCACTGAGAAATGCTCAGGGAAACACAGTATGGTTGCTCATCCCATTCGTGTACATGGGCTGCAATGTTATTTAGCCTGTAGGAGGAGAGATACTGCCCTGTGCTACAACACAGATGAACCTTGGAGACATTATGCTCAGTTTAATAAGCCAGCAACAAAAAGACAAACGCTGTGTGATAATGTGAGGAGTTCTCTCCTGAAACAAAAATATCATAAAGCACCGGAGAAGGGAGGGTGCAGTCACATTCCCTGAATGCCTTATACCAGTCACAGATCAAACCTCTTGAGGGGGTGAAGTCATTTCTTGGGGTCTAATTGACAGGCATTTTAAATGAACAGGAAAGTGTTTCAAGAAGTACATATATGAACTTTTTTTAAGCAACTGCAGTCTTATGCAAAGTGTGTCAATACTCTCAAGGAGAAGCATAGCTTGTCCTATTAATATTTTCTTATTTCTCTTCACCCTTAGCACAAACCTTTCTGAAAGAGTGTTTTCTTCAGCCTGTAATCTGAACTACCTTATCCATCCATGGTGGCTGTATTTTATTTAGGAAATAAAATAACCTGTGTGACTGAGTAGGCATGTGTCCTCCTGTCTGGAAATGCCTGGAATTTTCTATGCTGATTGATTTCATCTGGTGTATGTTTTAAGTGTGTCCTTATGTTTGCTTCCTCCTTCTGTATCAGAGAAAAGTATTAATAATTACTTGTCTTAAATTTCCTATAATGCTAGTTAGAAAGAGGAAGGAAAAGTTGGCATAGTATTAATAGCCAATGCTGATGAAGTTTTGCATTTGTTGTTTTTTTAAGAAGGTATTTACTGGACATAGTCTTCTATCCTGCTACTAGCCTATCATTTGGAAAAGAGTATTTATTTTCAGATTATAAGCTGCAGAGTTCTACTTGAGAAATGGCTGATGAACTTTCTCCTCTATTCATTTAACCACAAAGTATCCAGATATTTTTAAATGAAAGTGTTCCTAAAAGCCATACAACCAAAGCTTGCATGTTTTGTAACAACATGCTTTATCGAAGACCATGTGATCCCACGGGGAAAGGCTGACCCAGGCTGGTGGATTAGCCGGAAACCCATCTCATCTCCTGCCTGGCTCTCCTGGCTGTGGTGTTGACTCCAAAACTTCATCCTGTTTCTTAGTCTTAACAGGAGTTCCATCAAGGTTGAGTTTTCCATCATCTATTACCTTTTAAGATTGAAACACCTGAGATTCTTTCTTGTCAGTGTGAAGGAAGCTCTCAGCAAAGCTACTTTAAAAATGTCTCTTGTTGCAAAATACCTGGACAGAGCCGACCTCGTTTCTAGGCTGGCAAATGCCGCAGCCTGCTTTGTGGGTTTGATGCCTTTTGTATCAGCGTAAACAGCTTTCCTAGAATCAAATGGGAAATCTCCTCCAGAAATGACTTGTGGAGGCTTTTTAAATCTGGTCTGCCTTGGTTCCTTAGACGATCACACACATATTTAAACTCTGTTTTCGAATGCAGTTCTGTGGACTAGGCATTTCTGAGTCTCCAAGGATCAGGTCCTGGCTTACGGAGAGCCAGGCTCTTGGCTGAGATCACGCCTCAGGGTGTTTGGTGCGGCTTTTCTCTACCTTAGTGCCGAGAGTCTTTCCAGCAAATTCAGACAGAATTAAAGCCTTTGTCCTGTAAAATCTTCAAAACTTTTTAGACTTGAGGCACTCTGCCAGTGTGGGTTAGCACTGTTTCACGGTGGCAGCATGCCTTGTGAAGACCGAATTCCATGGTCTTTCTCACTCACTCATCCATCATTGCACACCTCCTGGACCCACTCCTCTGGGCTAAGTAGCACACCGTACTTGTTCTTGGCTGAATTTCAGTTTAGCAGGTTTCAGGGTTTTGCCTCATAGACTTTTTCCTTGCCTTGAGGTGGTTCCCCTGGCTCCTGCCCCTGCTCTTGGTTCAGTCAAGTCTCCTTGCCTGTTGGCCCAGCCTCAGGAAATGTGTACCTGAAGTCCCCGGAAAACACAAAATAACAGGCTCAGGTTTCAGTTGGAATTCATCTCACTTTCAGCCTTCTGGTATGTAAAGAAAGATGAATGAAATAAGTACTTCATTTTACTTAATAAAGTAAAAGTCATCCTTCTCTGAACATTGAAACTGCAGCCTGTCTGAAAACATTTAGGGAGGTTTGAGTTATGTTAACACTATTTATTTCTTTTTTTCTTTCCCAACCGGTGTTTAATAAAAATCTTACTAATTTCCTGGTCCTGTCTTAGTCAGTGGAGGATGGAGACTGAATCACACTCCTTTAGGGAAGTGCACAGACTGATGCCAGGGCAAGGAGCCTTCATATTTACAAATGATTTTGTCATTTATCATCTCTTTGATCCTCAAAGTAACTTTCTGAGATACACTGTTACCCTCCTTTTACAATGAAAAATTGAGGCTCAGCAGTGTTGACTGAGGTGCCATGTCTGATGGCAGAGCTTGTGGTTTTTCCATGCTGGTTCTCGGGGGCCACCGTTGGGAGCTGGGCTGAGCCCAGCCTAACAGATCCTCTGGAATGAATAGGGCTGGGCCAGGGAGCAGGACCCCTCAGCCCTCCTGCCCCTTTCATTACACATCTGTGCCAGGGAAATAGTCTGCTTCCTCAGAGGAGAAGCTGGGCCGGAACTGACAAGCTCGCGAGGAAGACTGAGCAGGGTGGGTGGGCATAAACGGGTCAGCCGAGGGGAGGATAAGGGCGGAGCAGTGATACCAGGAATAGGCCTTAATTTGGCCTGCGGCCAGTGCTGAGGTGCTGCCGTCTGCAGCGGTGACCTGGGCCTCATGGAGTCCCAGCGTTGTTTGGTGTAGAACCATCCTAAGTGTCTACTCTGTCCCCATTTTACAGATGAGGAGACAGAGGTACAGAGAGGGTAAGGCTCTTGGCCCAGGTTTTCAGTTAGTAAGTGATGGTCCTTCCAAGCTGGCACACGTCCCCCGGCCCTGCTGTATTGCCTTGTGACTGAGGGTAAGCTTTTGGTCCCTGGCAAGCCTCGTGCGGTCAGGGCTGCAGGTTCCCAGCAGTTGTCGATGAGGGGCAGTGAGAACTCTACTTCTTCTGGGGCACTGATGCCTGTGCCTAGTACTTTGCAGGGTTTTCATCTTTGAGGACAAATGTAAGCTCAGAAAGACGACTTTCTGCTTCAAATACTGCTGTCTGAAGGGATGGTTCACTTGATCAATAAATAGAGACAGTGTTTTGGTATGGTTTAGCATGTCCACAGGCATTCTGCTGCTTGATTTTAACTTGACACCAGCTGTCTTCTTACCCTTGCTCTAAGAATGAAAAAGGCAGAACTTACGTCGTGAGGGAGCTGTTGTATAAAGGAGGACCAGGCTGTGTGCCTCCTGGATTTGACTCTGGCTTTCATGTAGGCCCCAGATGAAGTAGCTGTGTATCAGTGGTTCCTGGCTCTCTCAAGGGACATTAAGTGTGGCCTGGAGGGAGTAGACCTTGTACTAAATCCTGATTGGATTGTGGCCCCTTCAAAAGCAAGAGTCATCTAGTGTGGAGAGACTGAGACTGCAGACGAAGGGAGTAAGGAAACCCCTGTGCGCTCAGTCATCATCACAGTGGCCTGCCATTAGCCCCATCTTGGAGATGGGGAAACTGATGGGATTCCATCAAAGTTGGCTTTATTTCAGTGATGAGGAAGATAGAGCAGAATTAGCCTGTGTGAGGATTTACCTCAGAATGTTGTCAGGAAGGGCAAGAAGAAGCCACACTATGTTTAGGATTTGAAACCAAGCATATTTTGGTTAAAACACAGTGAATTAGAGCATCTTTGAATCTTTGGACTGTTTGCGTCACCCAGTTACTGCCTCCCTGGATGAGACTCGTCCACTGCGCCAGCCATAATGAGTTAACTTCTCCAGGAAGAAATGTCAGTGAGAGAAGAGTCTCCACGATTCACGGTGCCGCTTTGGGGGTGAGGGAGCAGCCGGGAGCGTCACCACAGCCATGGGCAAGAGGTTTCTGGGGAGGTGACGATTGAGGAGGTACTTAGAGGGCGAGTCCCTCTCAGGCAGGGCCACTGGCACAGGCATGTTGCTTGTTTACAGGCTTGGTTTGAGACTCAAGTAGGTTTGGTGACCCCTCTGTGAAATAAACTGGGGAGTGTGGGGTCCTGGCAGCTGCCACACTGGTCCAGGGGGATCTTGCAAAGGAGCGCGGCAGTGGGGGCAGGGGAGGAAGGCCTGGGCCGGAGACGGTTCTGCCTGGCCCCAGGTGAGCTGAGTGGCTGAACCACGTCCCTTCTCTCCTGCTTTTTTTTGTCTGTAAGGTAGCACACAAAAAGGGAATGGAGAAGGGATGTGGTTCAGCCATCCAGCTTACCTGGGACCAGGCAGAACCGTCTCCGGCCCAGGCCTTCCTCCCCTGCCCCCACTGCAGATGGGCTGCCCTCCTTTGCCAGATCCCCCTGGACCAGAGATGCGGAAGACCTGAGTTCGATCCCTGGGTTGGGAAGATTTCCCCAGAGAAGGGAAAGGCTACCCACTCTAGTATTCTGGCCTGGAGAATTCTATGGACTGTATAGTCCATGGGGTNGCCCTCCTTTGCCAGATCCCCCTGGACCAGAGATGCGGAAGACCTGAGTTCGATCCCTGGGTTGGGAAGATTTCCCCAGAGAAGGGAAAGGCTACCCACTCTAGTATTCTGGCCTGGAGAATTCTATGGACTGTATAGTCCATGGGGTTGCAAAGAGTCGGACACGACTGAGCGACTTTCACTTACAGACAGAATCAGAGCATTTCAGCTGAACTCTGTAGCTGGTAAGGGGGCTGTGTTGATAATGGTTAGATACGCGCTTTCTGTTATCAGTTCCCTTATTTGTAAAGATGGCTTTCTCAAGAGCTTGCCAGGGCAGTGTGGCAGGTAGCAGGACCCGGGAGAAGCAGCAGCCATGCAGCTCGTTCACTCACCAGGGCTTCCTTTATGAAGCTGACTTCTCTCCGCAGTGTGCACAGTGGCCCCTCTCAACACTGCTAGATTTCAACTGACAGTTACGATGATGTTTTCAGAGAAAGGGTCATCCTAAAAACACTCTATAGCCACTCACTACTCTTTGATTACACACAGTTGAAAAAAAAAACCCACGTTTAATTGTTTCTACAATTATGATTTTTTTTAGTAAGTTTATAGTAAATGGGGGAGATTAATAAAGGGCTATTTTATTCTCAGCTTGTGGTTTCTAATTACATCAGTTACAGCTTAGCCTTCCTCTTCACTAGCGTGCAGGCATGGACTGGAAAAGAATGAGCTAATCCTTGATAGATCAGGTGGAATAAAGATCTCTATTCATATCTTTACCTTTTATCCCTTGTTCTGAGTGCCAAGAATTAATGCTGTTTGAAAGTACAAGCTGAACCTGCCAAGCTTTGGACAGCTAAGATAATCCTAATTATTTTAAATGTTAGTGAGAAGGGCAGCAGTTCTACTCTGGAATAGAGTCCTCTTGTGAAACATGAAATGTCTGCTAAGTGGTATTGATTGGACATGATTTTATTTCCAAACACCATGGTTATCATGAAGTGGAAGAATTCGTTGTTGAAGACATTTCCATCAGCTTTTCATCAGCCTCTTAGGCCTGCAAACTTGAGGAAACCAAAGAGGCCAGCACTTTTGTTTTTTTTTTTTTCTGTCAGCATCTAGGTGAAGAGTTGCTAATAGTTGAAGAATACCACTTGCATTTTTATTTTTAAAATAGTTTCTTACTGGGAGCTTACTAGTCTTTAGCATATAGAGAAAGAACAATTTTTTTCTCAAGCATTAATATCCTATTTTTTCACCTCACTGGAAGAGAATTATTCATTCCAGTCCACTGACTCCCAACAGATCATTCAAGTTAAAAGTCAAGGGTCTTTGCAATGTCAAAAGATTTAGCAGTTAGACTCGATTTTGTTGTAGAGAGGTGGGTTTGGGGGGATAGTCTATAATATGTTCCAAGAAGAATATCTGTGATTAGATGACATCACAGAAATAATCTTTTTTTTTTCTCCTCAGCATTGATGCAAGTGATTATGTGTAAGGTTTGAAGTAATAAAGACTGTTTAAAGGTTTGTTTTGAAGTAATAAAGAAAGACCGTTTAGCTTCTGTAGATGAATAGGGTACTTGAGAGAAAACAGATACTAGGCTTACTAGTTCAAAGCAGGGTCAGCCTCAGAGTTTCACCCACCTTTCATTGTAACATGAAAAAAGATCAGATGGGCCATTTGCCCGTTTGTTTTCTTACTCTTCAGTCTCTACTTTGGCCTCCAGAAGTCATTTCTTCCATTTCTGTAAATGCTGGGAGCTCACTGATGATTACAGAGTAGTGCAGTCCCCATTTGTCTATTGCTTGAGAGAGCTTCCTGCGCCCATCCCCACCCCCACCACCAAAGCAAAGCACTCCCATCTTCACTCATGCAAATAGTGGTGTGTTGAGCATCTCCGGCAAATTATTCTTTCTTTCTTTGGGTTTATTCCCCAGAGTGGAATTACCAGGTCAGAGGGTATGAACAGTTTTACGGTTCTTATTACATGTCACTAGATTGCTGTCCAGAAAGATTGAACCAATTTCTAGTGCTACCAACCGCATATCTTTCCCCACAGTCACATGGACACTAGGCATTAGCATTTTTACAAAATAATATAGAGGAACCTTTTAAATTGAAATTAGCCGCCTTTAGGGCTCCGTTAGAATCAACACACACAAAAAGAGAATTTTGGCTTTCTAATTTTTAATTGGTATAAAGTGATTTAAAATGATCAATTGTTCTTTGCCCCAGTGAAGTTTAATGAAGCGGCATTTAAATGAAGAGGGTACCTGAGGGACTATATGTAAGGGTGATAGAATAAATTTTGGAAATTAGTCACTAAGGTAAATACTTAATAAATCTTTGATGCACTTGGAACTACCTTTATGAGGTGCTATACAAAATGAGTTAAACAGATACTGTTCTTAACTTCAACATTGAAAGACAGTGCTAAGCCTTTCAACAAGAGTAAAAGGAACATGGATTTAAAGTTTGAGAGGAGAAAAGCTTTAAAAATATAGACATTTCCCCAAACAGGCTGAGTTCATTTATTTGCATCTTCTCTGGAGTGCAGTCATGCATTAAGTAGGCTTGGAGCCTTCCTGGTCTATACAGGTGACACATTCTGCACATGTTCACAGCCCCAGGTCAGAGGAATACTTTCCAAGAAAATATCCACAAGGCAAGTGAGAGTGAAAGGGGGCTATCTCCAGATCCCTTTCTTTTGCAGAATTCCCGCCCTTCCCTTTTCCAGTCCCAAGTCAGCTGAATGGGGGCGTCAGGATGTGGGAGGCATCCCTAGGTGAGCTGTTGTTACCTGCAGGGGAAGGCAATCTCAGGGCTCAAAACTTGTCTGGAAAATGCTCACGTGTTCCTTTATAGGGTCTGAATCAAGTTGACAAGGGTCAGTTATTTTGCCTCCTCAAATTCACACAGACATTAGGAAGTTTCAGTGGCCACTGACTAAATATGGCACCCAAGGGTGGGCTAGTGCGTGGGTGAGAACAAGCCAGAAGGTGGGGCTGACCAGGGCTGCACTGCCCATGGCAGCTTCCGCAGGGTCCCCTTTGTAAAATGGCAGACTGATTCTCTCAGTGGGTGCTTTAAGGGTTAAATTTACATACTCATTGAAGTAGGTGACAGGCAAGAAGTTGTCCGAGAACATTCATTCCCTTCCCTATCTCATATACAGAGGACCTTCTGTTACTGGCTTGAGGTGAGGATGGGGGTGGGCAGGTTAGCTCACAGACTCTGCTTGGCCCTTAGCTGGCTCTCCAGGGCTGGGTGTAGTGTCAGGATGTCAGAGCAAAGTCTGCTGTGTGTACATACAGCATCCTTGGGCATGTAACACAATTCAGAGATTATCTTGGATTTGCATGGAAATTTAAATCCATATAACAGTTCAAATTTAGTAAGAAGCCTTTATGAATAGCAAAACAAGAAAAGAAAGCTTCAGGTTTCCTAAGTTCCAAGTTCTTTTGGTTGCTATTATGTATTTATATATGCATGTGGACACTTTTGTGGACATCTGTAAAGTATTCCTTAACAATCAATGCTATCTTTAAAAAAAAAAAACAAACCTTACAGATTAGTACCCTTGCTTTTTATTTAATTTACTAAATCTAAACAAATACTCTCATTATCAAAAGTAAATTGCTTGTCAGGAAGTTACCTACTTTGTTTTTCAAATTTATTAACTCAGTAAGTTTTCAGATCATTCCTTTTGTAACTGGATATTGACGTAGCTATTCCAACTATCCATCTGTCTGTCTGTCCATATGTCACATTAGAAGAATGGGACTTTCTGAAATAATTTGGTCCAGTGGAGTGGTTAAAGATCTGCTTCTTAAATCCCAGCTCTGTTCTTTTATTTCTGTGTGGTTCCACTAGCTGCAGCAAACCTTCTCCAAACCCATAACAAGCATAAATAGTGTTCTCTTGTAAAATGGTCTCTTTTCAGCATGGTAACATACCTTATTAAATTCCAAACATAATAAGTATTGATGGCAAACACATCAGGACCCAGTACAGCTTCTACTATGATTTAGTTCTCTACAAATGACTTCAGCACTCAGCTCCCAATGCATTTTGCTAATTACATCATAGATTTCCCTATTGATGAACACAAGCTGAATTAACACAGGAGCACTAATGTACCCTTTCACCATTATTGTTGTACAAGAAGCCGTGGCAGATGCTGGCAGTTAGTTACACAAACATTAGTATTAACGGTTGGCCATTTGGAATTGGTGACAAACTACTGCCCGGCAGAATCCTGAGGCTGAAACCAATCAGGAAGTTAATGAGGAGAGAAATTACCACTGCAGCTTCCCCTTAATTACATTCACACTAGGCAGGAAGGGAGTTCTGGGGGTGGATCTAAGCTCAGATAAGGTTAAGAAGGTCAGAGACCCTTTTGCTTAAATTTTGTATCTACTGTGACTTGTAAGGTTGCAAAAATTGTTCAACACATTATTACTTTTGCATCCTTCATATTTAATGTCGATTTCCTTGTGGGGCTATATTTTTATAGGTTTGCTGTCAAAATCTTTACC
The DNA here is from genome assembly GCA_006410675.1 of Oreotragus oreotragus. NCBI lineage: Eukaryota > Metazoa > Chordata > Mammalia > Artiodactyla > Bovidae > Oreotragus > Oreotragus oreotragus. The sequence goes on along the minus strand of SJYX01006617.1, from coordinate 439,869 downwards.
TGTTTTAGTGTTATATAATTTAATTTCTTTTACTTTTTATGTTTTTAAAAAAGTTACCTTCCCATATTTATTTTTTAAAAGTTATGCATGCTGACCCTCCCCAGAGTGCTTATTTCCCCCCATCCAAGAGAAATACTAGGAAAGTTCTCATAAGCTGTCTCTTTCACTTGCTACATATTGAGAAACTAGGGTTACCTGTCAAATGGTGGAATACGTGGGTGGGGTCTTGCTTGGGGAGATTTGTCAAGTGGATCATTTGACAAGGCTCCAGTTCTATTAGCACCCTTTACGTAAAGGGAAGGAGCTCTGTGTAGGGTGAAAACAGTGTCCCTAAAGAGGGTTGAGCAGCCTGTTTCTCTTTCATGAATGTAAAATTTAATCTCTGCTGCCTAACTTAACCTCTACAGTTGCATAGATAATACTGGGCAGAAGTATTATTTTTTATTCTAAAGAAGCGTTAGAGATTTTAATGAGTGTCTGTATAAACACTTCCAACTCAGAAATTGCAGAGCACCTTTCTCTTTGTTGGAACCTAATTGCGTACTGGTTGTAGAGACTAGCCACTTCTAATGTGCTCTTCTCCCTCCCTCTCTCTCTCTCTCTCTCTCTCCGTTTCCCAGTATTCTCGCCACCCAGCAGTCAGGATTCCGGCTTGGTTTCCCTCTCCAGCAGCTCTCCCATTGGTAACGAGAGCACAAAGGCAGTGCTCGTCGAATGCGAGTCTGCCTCGGAGCCCAGCAACTTCGCGGTTGCTCCCATCATCGAGGAAGACGAGTGAGCGGCAGCCACGATGCCTGTGGCCGGTCTCTTGGAGTCGCAGGCTTATTTCGTTATACACAGGGTTTGTTGTTAATATTTTGT
>SJYX01006617.1:409008-436508 GCA_006410675.1 Oreotragus oreotragus | reverse complement strand
GCGCCCACTCTGGTGTGTCCCTGGTTCTCACCCCACTAGTGAGCTGCGGAACTAGGGTCTCAGGGATATCGGCCTGCGGGTCCCAGGGCACTCTTGATGACCCTGGGCTCCTCGCTGCCATTAGCCCTGCTTACACCCGCAGCGGGGACTCCCCCCGCAAACCCCACGCACAGAGCCCGCATAGCCGTCTCCCGGGCACCTAGTGGAAACTAGATTCCCACCCAGGCATAGAAACTGAGCCCTCTCCCCGTTTCTCGGAAACTGTAGTGCTGAGCTGGCTTCATGTGCACATGTAGACCACCCCGCATCTGACGCTTGGCACCACGCTTGGCACGCTTTATAGAACGTGCTTCGTGTCACAAGCAATACAGAAGGCAGCCTGGCGAGCGCAGGGTTTGCCTTAGCTCCCGGGACTGGGCCCTATCCGCCCCGCCGGTTGGGGTCGCCGCAACCAGCCCGCCGCCCCTCTGGGAGGTTTGCTCCGGAAACTTGCGTGGGTTTACGTTCTCCTCGCTCGCTCTGCGTACACGCACGCGAACAAGGCCTGAGACCTTTGCTTCGCGCCGGGCACGCGTAAGCTCAGTCGCCAATGAATCTTTTATTCTCGCCTTTAAAAGACGCCTCTCACCTACCCTCCCTCCCCCGCCCCCAGGGAAAAGCGAGGCCTTCACTCAGTCAAGTATTCGTTAAGTGCCTTCTCCTACCCCTGGCCAAAAGGCCTGCAAACTTCAGCAGCTCTAAGCTGCGGCCCAGAAGGCGCAAGAGGTTTCTGGGGGAGTGGGCGGGGCGTTAGGTGGGTGGGGCCCGCGTGCTCCGGAAGTCGCCCCGCCCTGGAGGCTTAGGTGCGGGCTAGGTGAGCCGAGTCTGTGCCTAGTCCCTTGGGGTGGGGTGCCTTTCGGTTCCAGCACGGGGCTTCGGCCTTGCAGCGCTGTTCTGATGGTCTGGTATCGGTGCATGGCGTTTGTACCTAGGTTTCCCTGGCATGCGCGCAGCGCTGGCCGTTTCCCACTGTTTATTATCGTGCCGCTTGAGTCCAGAAGGGACTTCAACGCTTAAGTCCTCACCTCTTCGCATCACCCCGCAGAGTTTTATTCTGGGACTGCCAAGGAGTCGGCGGAGAGTTCTGGAAAGGGGGCTTGTCCTGGGGCATTGCACTAGCGCCCCGAAAGCAAATACTCCGGGGAAAAGAAAGTCTTGTTTAAGTTTTCCCTAACTTAAAGTTATTTTCCCGACCCTTTTTGGGTTTTGGAGTCGCAGAGAAAAAATTGTCTTAAAACTGCTAAAAGTCCGGGCTGCTCTCGTTTCGTCTTGGAGGGTACATGCTTTCCTTTTCCTCTGGCACAGAAAGCAGGCTGCCGAGGCGTTCCTCTTCTAAAACGGTGTAGGGATCTGACCACCTCCCCGAGTCCCCACACGCCCTCCTGCTGCCGGCGGGGTGTGTGCGACTCGATCCAAGAGCCCCGGGTGCCGTAGGGCCCCGCGGCCCTGGCCCAGGGGGAGCGCTTGGCGGATGTCGCCGCGCTTCAGATGCAGTGCGGGAGCGACACCCCTACACTCGCCTTAGATGGTGGGGGCAGGCGCGACCTTGGCGTGAGCGGTTGCTGGTTTCCAGAGTTCTAGAATAGGAAGGACCAGGCAGCCGCGTCTGTACGGGGCTGGCGGGGTTGCAAGCCGTTTTAGGTCCCGCTTGCTCCGAAAAGCTTCGGCCGCCGAGATCCTCAGGCAGCCTGATGCCAAACTGGTGTGGGGCGAGACTCCAGGATCTTCACCTTCTTCTCAGCCGCGTCCCCCGCCGGTCAGGCGCCATTTCAATCACTCGTTGGTCGCATCGTCTCTGTCCTCTGTCTTGCGCACCAGAGGGTGACCTTGGGCATCCATGGGGTGTATAGGAGGAGCTCCCAAATGTGGCAGACCGGGGCATCATTGTCACCTCAAGAAATCGATTGCTGGTTTCCCCTCTAGAAACAAATGCCTCACTGGACGTTTGTTACCCCCTTTCAATGTGAAGCTGACCAATGAGTGATGCTGAGAGGCATGGACAGGGTGAGAACTGAAAAATTCTTGAGTGGGGAGAGGGAATTCGTTGTCCTGCTTTAAAGGGGCTTTCTAAAAAATAAAAACATAAAAAGGCTTTCTACATGCCCCACTCTTCAGTGTCACCGTGGTCGAGGTTTAAACAGCAGTATAAGAACCTTGACCTCCCCCTCCATGAGAATCCAGCAAAGCAGAAAATTTCTTGATGTAGTTATACATCCGAGACAATATGAAACTGTCCTTTTGATTAAGTGTTGCTTGCGGTGAGGGGCAGCTTCCGATCAGGACATCTTCAGTTTCTGAGCACGGGCACTGCGTTCTTAACTTTTAGATATACATCCCCCCCACCTCTCCGTGAGATTGTGTGTGCACCAAGAGAAAGAGAACCACATATGCACACTTGTCTTACAGCCTTTGACCCTTCTATCACAGTTTTACCCAGTTAATTGTGGTTTGAACACATGCACACACACACACACACACACACAGCTTTACCCAGTTATTGTGGTTTGAACACGTGCGCGCGTGCACGCACACCCACCCACCCAGAGAAGGACTGAGTGGATCCAGTCTAGCGAGGTTACACTTACTTGTAACCCTCACTGCTCCCTTTCCAATTTCTTTGATGATTTTTCCCATAAGTATATAAGCCGACGGGACTTAGTTCTGCTAAGCGGCAGGCCTCTCCTCCTAAATGTGATTCGGACCATATGCTTTCTACATTCATCCCCACTCCGGCTTTTCTTCTCCACACTAACTACTAACACGTTATAGTCACCTTGAAATTTCCTCTGCTATTTTCCAATTAAAAGCTTAATAGCCCTGGAAACGGAGTTCATGTGGTGAAGTTTACCATAGCCCCTTGTTCTGAAAGGCTTTCTGCTGGGATCCCATTATGTGCTTGAATAAACCCTTTCTGCAAACAGAAATGGGACTCGGGGTTGTCAGGTGTTGGGTTACAATAGACTTTGAGGCAGGGGACATTTTACCAACATAAATACAAACCTGTCCCTATAGGGAGATGTTGTCAAATACTGGGATATGGAAAACATTCCCATCAAATATGAGAAAAGGATTATTGCGCTATATCAAATGAGTATTTAGGTCTCAGCCCCCATGTGCACTGGAGTGAAACGGGGCCCCGGGGACCAAATAATACAAGACTTTTTGAGTGGCAAACGGATAGGGTGACTAGGCGAATGAGAGAGAGTGGGTCGCCTTGTAGTGGAAATGTCCCCAAACCTGGTGCTGAGCTCTGCTGCTTTCCTTTAAAAAAAAAAAAAAATCATTACTCTCAGGTTTCTTATACTCCTGGTTTTGCTGACCATTTATTTGAAGGAAATATGGGAGAAATCTGGCTTTGAAAAGTTTGTGGTCTTTGCATTTCCAAGAGATTAAGAGATTTCTGTGCCCCAGATTCAGTGTCATTCTTGGCCTTCTATGTGTCTCTCATTGTGAACTTCCCACTTCCAAGCATCTGGGCCACGGCGCTGCGGGTGACCCAGGTCTCCAGTCTCGAGAATTTTTGGAAGTTCCTCCCAGTTGTAGTGCCTTAAAGCTTCTTTTCCTCGTGAAGTTTGGGAGGAGAGATTGATGACGTGGTGGGGGTTAGGAGTAAGACTAAGGGGTCTGTGCCCTAAGCGGTTTTGGAGGCAAGCCTCCTAAGGTTAGCAGTCTCTTGCTGGGGGTTCCTTTCTGCACCCCACGAGGTCCGCAGGTCTGAAATAGGGAAGGTGGGAGGCAGCTAAGGGCCTCAACGGAAACATACACAGTCAGGTTCACTTTTTAACCTACTCCCCTCCCGGAATCGCCCTTTTAGGCGGAGGGTTGGCTGCCGGAACGTCTGGTGGTACTTGAATTCACAGCACACACACGGACGTTTTCGGGGTTGTTTGTTTGCTTCCAAAGCAGTGCAGAATAGAGCTGAGAGGTGCCCACCGGTTGACCATTGCAGCCGACTGGTCTACGGTCTGGATTCGCACTGGATTCGTCCAGACCGCCAAGAGATGAATTCAGGGTGCGCTCTCTGAAGCCTGCCTTCTGAAGACGGCTCTGGGATTGCCATCGCGCCTCTTCCACTGAGCCGTTGTGCTCCCCTGCGCCGCAGTAACCACTGCTTTTTATTCTTTTCTCGCATTAGGGGAGCATATCTGTGCATTTGCAGAGGTATTCTGCTTTAGGCCAAACCCATACACACAAGCATCACTTTAAACAAAGTTTTACGCTGTCATCTGTGCAAAGGCCCTCTCCCACCCAAAGACACTGGGGTGGAGGTGGGGTGGCCCCATCCCTTATTTATAACTAGATTGCTGAGTCCTCGGGCATTTGAATGGGGTGATGCGAGACCTCCGTTTGATCTCTCAAAGACCGTTGGGCAGGGGGCAGATCATATGCGGTAACTTTGGGGGCGATAGCGTGGTTCCTCCATCCGCTCTCTGAAAGTTTAGACCCAGTGCTTAAACACAAACTCCAAAGAGCACTTGCCGGCTTTTCAGGACAGACTTTATTTTTTATTACAACGTGGAAAAGAAAGGTAAACTCTGAGCCACAGAGGGAGGACTATTTTCCCCTTTGAAATAGCCTGCAAAACGGGTCGTCGTCCTTGGACCAGCAGGTTTTCAAGAGCATTTTCTTCTGCAGCGGCAAAAAGGAAAAAAAAAAAAGTTGCAAAAAGAAATCAAGAAAGTCCCCATTTCTCGAACCAGTTCAAATGCCCTACCCCCAACTCCTCCAGCCAGTGGCCGCAGGGCCTGGCTCCCCGCAACTTAAAACCTCTTCTCGAGCCGGGACCTTAGCGCATCCGCAGCGCTCAGATAGGTTCCGGTTCTCCCCGAGCCGCGTTTCTGTGGCCAAGTGTGGGAATGAAAGCCGCCTTGGGCCCGGTGCTGCCAAATCGGGCCTGGAGGGAGGCGGGAAGAGAGTTGAAGGGGAACTGCCACCCGCCTCGCCCAGAGGCACCCTCACTCTCACCCGCGCTGGTCCTCCCTTCCCCGCCCCGCGGGCGCTGCCGCGTCCCGGGCGCCGCAGTCCCTCCCGTGCCAGCAGGGGAGGCGCAGGCAGTGTGGAGGAGGGGGCCGTGAGCGCCCCCGTGAGAGTGGCCCGGCGGCAGGTAGCAGGGAGAGTGAAGCGCAGGGTCTCGAGAGGCGCGGGCAGAAAGGAAGGAGGCGTGGAGTGGAGTGGGGTGGAGAGTGCCAGGAGACCGGGACCCCGAAGGTGGGGGTGGCGGGGGAGGGAGNTTGAGAGGCCTCGCCCCTGGAGGTTGGGACGGGAGGGCACAGAAGGAGCCCAGGCCCACGGTTTGGCCTACTCTGGGCGATTTTCTCGGCACCCGGCACCTGGAGCGAACCTGAAGCCTTTCTAGTAGTCTGCTGTAGTCTCCAGCCTTTTGCGGTTTGTTGAAGGAAGCCCTGTTTAGAAGCAATGGTAGAATGGGACCAGAAAGACTCCCAAAACTGTTAGCGGGGACTCGATTTGGTGCACCCAGAGCCAACCAACTCCTTTTGCAGGAGTTCAGGTCCTCTAATACCATTTCGCAGGCAGTCCTCTGCAATCTGCGGTTTTAAAGAAAGACAAAACCTGACCTACAGTGAGGAAGGCCACGCCTGGAGAGCCTTTTCCCCAGTTTTCCGTGGGCCTGGGCCTCCTGCGGCCCTCTCCACTCCTCCTCCCCCTCCGCTGTGTTCTAGAGAGCAGGACATGAGTCCTGGAGCTGCGCAGATCCCCCTACCCACCTTTCTATCCAGTTCCCTGCTTCAGGCCACCAAAACCTTGCACACCCCACTGGAGCCTTTCCTCCCTGTCTCTTATACACATCTCGGGGGGAGGGCGGCGGAGGACGTGCCGGCCGGTCTGCGCGCGGAAGCTGCAGACGAGCCGCCTCAGACCTTAACCAGAGCTCTCGCCGGCTCCCGGCAGCCGCCGCCGCGCCTCGGCCGCGGAGGACGTGCCGGCCAAAGGAGCGGCGGGCGGAGCCTCGGGCGACTCGGGAGTGGGGAAGCGCCCGCCGGGCGCCGTAAAGACGGCCGCGGCCCCTCCAGCCACTCCGAAGCGCTCGAGGCCGCCTGGACTGCGGGACCGAGGACTGCGCCGCCCGGAGGCCGCTTTTGAGAGGGCCTCTCAGCCCCGCCGTCCAGCGGCCCCGTACCGGCTCCCGCCGCCAGCTTGCCAGCTCTGTCGGGAGCCCGGGGCATGAACGGCTACGGCTCCCCCTACCTGTACATGGGCGGCCCGGTGTCGCAGCCGCCGCGGGCGCCCCTGCAGCGCACGCCCAAGTGCGCGCGCTGCCGCAACCACGGCGTGCTGTCCTGGCTCAAGGGCCACAAGCGCTACTGCCGCTTCAAAGACTGCACCTGCGAGAAGTGCATCCTCATCATCGAGCGGCAGCGGGTCATGGCGGCGCAGGTGGCGCTGCGCAGGCAGCAGGCCAACGAGAGCCTCGAGAGCCTCATCCCCGACTCGCTGCGCGCCCTGCCGGGACCCCCGCCGCCGGGAGACGCCGCCGCCGCCCCGCAGCCGCCGCCGACCTCGCAGCCGTCGCAGCCGCCGTCGCGCCCAGCCGCCGAGCTGGCTGCGGCCGCCGCGCTGCGCTGGGCCGCCGAGCCCCCGCCCGGGGCGCTGCAGGCGCCGCTCGCCAAGCCAGGTAAGGGCCGCGGCGGGGCCGGGCCGGGCTGGCGCCCGGGCGGAAACACTTGGAAGCAGCTCTGGAGGCTTTGGCCGGCAGGCCCGAAGGCGAGNTCATCTCCCCAACTTGGTAATAAATTCCACAAGTTAGGGGCCAGTGTTGTATCTGCTGATGTTTTCTGCCCTCGATGTCTTGCAGGGTAGAGTGAAAAAAGTACTTGATGCTGATAATAGATAATGAAAGTTAAATAAGAAAACTGTTTAGAGAAGCACAGTGTTTAAAGCCTTACTTTATGTTCGTATTTCCCCCGGGAGAGTATTTGACTTGTTTTCCTAAGCTCCAGTGAGCAGAGGCCAAGATCCAATTGTGCATTGAGTTCAGTGCTGAGTTAACATACTGTCATTGTCTGCTCATTGTCAAGGGTTTAATGATAGAGTAACACCAAGAGGTAAGTGTAGGGTCATGGGTCAGGAAACTTTAGACAGGTCTACCTGCTTGCAATATGAACTTGTGGAAGCTTTTCTGTTGCTGTTTTTCTTATTGGGATCAAGGACAACTACCACATTAACCCAGGAGATGAAAATTGGGTCACCCATCCTAGGATGCTGCTGAAGAAGATATGTCATATTTCTCTTGCGAAAAGGTCTCTTGTACATATCCCGGAATTGTTACAGAAAGCAAAAATGGCTTTATGCGTGTTGGCTGAAGACTGTCTCTTATACACATCTCCCGCCCGGGGCGCTGCAGGCGCCGCTCGCCAAGCCAGGTAAGGGCCGCGGCGGGGCCGGGCCGGGCTGGCGCCCGGGCGGAAACACTTGGAAGCAGCTCTGGAGGCTTTGGCCGGCAGGCCCGAAGGCGAGTGTGGCGGGAGTGGGCTGGGCGCGACCTTACCCCCCAACTCCAGCCAAGCCGGTCCTTACTCCCTCGGCAGAAGCGGCGTTCAGTCTTCTACCCTCGGACCCGGCGAGGTAGGAGGTAGAACCCAGGTGCCCTCGGGAAAGGCGCCTCGGGCTCGCCAAGTGCCTTCTCTAAGTTTAAGGGGACGGGTAGATAAAGAGGTCGAAACAGGACCAGATTAGAATCCACGCGGGCGCACACAAGCCAGGCTTTCCGACTGTAGGGTTGAGAGGCCTCGCCCCTGGAGGTTGGGACGGGAGGGCACAGAAGGAGCCCAGGCCCACGGTTTGGCCTACTCTGGGCGATTTTCTCGGCACCCGGCACCTGGAGCGAACCTGAAGCCTTTCTAGTAGTCTGCTGTAGTCTCCAGCCTTTTGCGGTTTGTTGAAGGAAGCCCTGTTTAGAAGCAATGGTAGAATGGGACCAGAAAGACTCCCAAAACTGTTAGCGGGGACTCGATTTGGTGCACCCAGAGCCAACCAACTCCTTTTGCAGGAGTTCAGGTCCTCTAATACCATTTCGCAGGCAGTCCTCTGCAATCTGCGGTTTTAAAGAAAGACAAAACCTGACCTACAGTGAGGAAGGCCACGCCTGGAGAGCCTTTTCCCCAGTTTTCCGTGGGCCTGGGCCTCCTGCGGCCCTCTCCACTCCTCCTCCCCCTCCGCTGTGTTCTAGAGAGCAGGACATGAGTCCTGGAGCTGCGCAGATCCCCCTACCCACCTTTCTATCCAGTTCCCTGCTTCAGGCCACCAAAACCTTGCACACCCCACTGGAGCCTTTCCTCCTGGAGACTTACTAGCTTGCGACTGTCCTGCCCAGCCCACGTGCTCCTTTGGTTTTTAACCCCTTGGAATTCAGTGGACAGGTGTTTGGTGTTTCCCTTTCACTGGGGCAGATGTGCAAAGGAAAGAAACCCCATTTTCTCAGGGAGAGGCTTGAGAGGTATGCTGGGACTCAGAGGTGGAAGGCTCTTGAAGGACCGAAGCCCGCCTGTGGGTGGAACTAATGATAGAGCTTCCGCCTACCCCTAACTGCCTCCTCTCCAGAATGCAATACTTGTAGTTTCAGGAGAGAGGCTTTCTGGAGCACTGGATTGCTGGGTGGAGCTGGGGACATGCCGCTTTTTTTTTGGGATAAGCTGGTAGGCCGCCTGGCAGGCTCAGTTCTGCTGCCCTGTTCCTCAGTTATGCTGTACAGACCCAACCTCTGAGAACATCTTATGTGAAGAGCAGAACTGGGTGTTTAAGAACAGAAGTGAGTTTTCTGAACGTGGCTTTTGTGACTGTTTAATCCAGGGTAGGATATAAGCCTTTCCCTGAGTATGTCCACTCACTTCCTGGTGACTCTCTTTTGTCAGTGTGATCTGTTCCTGTTTTATAGGTTTGCCACAGAGGAGTCAGAGGGGAGGGGAAAGAACCTTTTTCTCTTTTAAATTAGGGCAGGTAACTAGGAGAGTTTTGTTTCAGCTCTCAAAGTTGATCTATGCCAGTGGCTTTTCTGAACCTTCCCATTTCTAGTTCCTCTGTCCCCATTTCTCCCAACACTCGGGCAGCGTTTGTGATAGTGCAGGCAGCACCCCCATAATAGTGCATTGGGTTCTGGGGTCCCTATCCAAGAGGGGTTTGGTTCCCTTCACATCCTGTGCTCTTCACACCTGTTCTCTGGGATAGCCAAAGTTCACCGTTTTGAAAGCATGGAGACCAAAAACAGCCCTGAGAGGTGGGGAGTGAGGGCAGGCAGAAAGGCGGAGCAGCAGCAGCAAGGGCTGGAGAAAGATACAAGCTTGGGGTGAGGAAGAGAGGGAGACTGATTGCAACCAGACACGCCAAGCCTGGTGTGCTTTCTTTCACCGGGAACCAAGTGTTCCGGGATAACCTGAGCATTTCAAATTGAAAACCAGTAACTGCAAAGGAGAATAGGATTTGACACAAGAAGAGGTCAGAGTGATCGCTTTGGGGGACTAAGCTGTCAGGGACCAGCAGCTGTTTCCAGCTGGTCGTGCTGTGTACCTTGCACATATTATTTATGTAACTTTTGTTTTCTTCTTTCAATTGGTTTGATCCCATGATTCCATTAAACACCAACAAAAAAGCCAGTCACCAGTCTGATGACGATGAGAGAGGGCAAGAAAGGACTAGACAGTTGTTTTCCATTAGGAAGGCAGGCACACAAGTGGATCACCTTTCTGCAGTGCTTTATACGGAGAAAGCCCGTTTGGGATTTAAGTTAGGGAGAACTGCTTGGATGGGACTGCTGGTTACGTATTTTTTTTTGCAGGTGTTCTTAGGATTTATTTGTATGTAACATACCATGCATATTGAGAAGCCTGTTAGGTATGGTCCTGGGCAAGTAGGTCACTACTTAGGGAAGTGAAGCACTATTTGAATTGTAGGTCCACATGTACAGTAAGTTCACAGACCACTGGTGGGTAGTGGTGGTTTAGTTGCTAAATCCTGTCTGACTCTTGTGATCCCATGGACTGTAGGCTGCCAGGCTCCTCTGTCCGTGGAATTTTCCAGGCAAGAATACTGGAGTGGGTTGCCATTTCCTTCTCCAGGGGATCTTCTCGACCCAGGGATCTGACCCATGTTTCCTGCACTGCAGGTGGATTCTTTACTGCTGAGCTACCAGGGAAGTCCTCACAGACCATTAGGAATCTGAATATTTGCTGGTGATTTATAGAGATTTGTTTCTTTGGGATTATGGAGATTTTGTTCAAGTACATAGCTGTGGAGACATTGGCTTTTTTTATTGGCTACAAATGCAGGTGCAGAAACACACACACGGTATCTTTTCCCCTCTCCAGAGATCCTTAAGAAAAGCACGTGCCCTGGAGAAGGGAATGTTTGTTGGGCAACTGCTGGAGAAAAAACACCTTGTGCAGTGAGCACCATTAATACCAAAACTCTGCTTTGTAGCTGGAATAAATTTATTTCCCAAATTATGCTTCAGATTCTTTAAAGGAACAGGAATTATATTATCTAATGATGTATTATGTTTAACATCCTTTTAAAAGTGGCAGTGATTTTAAGGAGAAATTTCATATTCTCAGATTATTAATTTTAGCAATGGATTAGAGCATTTTTTTTTTCTTTTTTGAGAGTACATTTCCTCTGCTGCTTGAACATCATCTATGACTGGCTTGGAATTAGTAGATTTTGATGGAACCTCAAATTCTAGTCTCAGCTTCTTTAAATCTACCCTGTCGATTGATTCATTCCTCTCCCATTCCCTCTTCATCCTTCTCACTACCCCCCCTCCTTCCCGTCATGAAAATATCTAGGGAAGCTTGAACATCTTTCAGCTCTTAGTGTATCTGAGTCAGCAGCTTCAGCCACCCAAGCCTGCCTTTCTGGACTGGGCTCCAGAGCGCAGGAAAGTTAAGGGTCACGAGCAAGGTGGGAAGCTAAAGTTACATTCCTGTGTGTGGCTCCCTCCCCCCGCGTCTTCCTCTTCTTCCTGAAGAGTGTCCTGGGTCTCCTTGGGCTGAGAGAGGACAGGTCTGTGGCTATAGACTCTCGCTAGGTTCTGCCATCATATGTGTGAACAAGTTTTAACGTTTCTTGAAGGTAAAGAAATCGAAAGCATCATATTTGATTAGGAATAAGAGAGCAGGATTAAGAAAGTAGGATCTTCTTTCCTGTTTATTTCTCCTGAAAAGAAGAGAATCAAGAGACCTGTAAGGGAGGGAAGTTGGGAGATTTCTGAAAACTGCCTTTATTTTATCTTACCTCCTGGCTGGCACTTCACATCTTGAAGCTTACGTCTGGGCTTTTCAGTTCCAGCTTGATTAGGTCCTGTCTTGTCAGCTTCCTTGTGGCAGCCGTGTGCCTGTGGCTCCCCTGCGGCTGCCCTGGACCGCTTCCCCTCGGACCTTGTCGCTGTCCAGTGGCACCGCAGCGGAGGCTGCCTCCTTCTCCAGCTCCTGCGGTGAGCGGTGGGCGCTCAGCCCCACCGGCAGGGCTCGACCAGCGCCAGCTTGGCCCTCCCCGTTCAGCGTCGCCTCGTCTCTCTGCTCTCCCGCTACCCGCTCCTTCCCTGCCGCCTCCCTGCTTAGGCAGAGTGCCAGATTTAGCAAAAAGCCTACAAATAAACATACACAAAAATAGGATGTCAAATACTGCACAGGGGAAACTTCTAAAACATTCGTTTTTCCTAAGTGCAGATTCCACTGGGCATCCTGCGGACAATTTTATCTGGCAGCTCCAGCCTGGGAGGCGGGCCAAGCCCCATTGCCCTGGGCGCCCCTCGGGGTGGGGGTGGGCGTAGCTCTGGCTAGTCTCCCGGCGGGAGCCCAGACTGCCCCCAGAGGTTCAGAGAGGTGCTGGTGTCCATCTTGTGGGTCAGAGCACCGGGATTAGGGAACCGGGGGGTGTTTTCCACATCTCAGAACAAGAGTTTCCCTGCCACCCAGGACAGAACCTCTCCCCCCACACAGCACACCCCTCTGGGTTATAAATCTGGCGGATAGTCCTGTTCTCGACTTACACAACCAACTTTTCTTTTCCCTGATGGATGAACTCCCAAGTTTAAAAGATTACAGTAATCACAAGAGGACAGTGTAAATCGAATCTGATAGCAATAACTTTCGGGGAAGGTCAGGCTCAAGTGAAATGTTACCAAGCAACAGGCATTTTGTTTGCAAAATACAATCAAAGAGCATTGATGAGAAATTCTTCACTGCAGCCAGTCAGCATTTTCAGCTAACAGCTTTACAGAGGGAAAGGGAGTAAGTCTTCATAAATCAGCACGCCTGGAGGACTCTGAGCCCCTTTCTGGGAAATGTTGCACAGAGTCCAGTGAAAACCTACTTGCCCGCCTGCCTCCCCTTTCTCTTCCTTTCCTCCTTTGATTGGCTTTTGAACCTGTTGCGGCCCCTCAGCCATTAGTCGCTCGGGTCCTGGACCCCCATGTCTTGTGTCACATGGCTCTGCTGGCCGGTTGGGCCTTGCGTTGGGGTTTGCATGGCCTCTCCTGGCGGAGGTTGGGGCCCCAGTAGTGGAACGCTGGCCATTGCAGGCCCACCACCTTGGGCCCCTGTCACACAGCGTCCAAGAGTCCCATGTGGCTTTAGGAAGTCACCCTCTTGTTTGAGCCCTGCAAAATCACTGTCCTCTGAAGAAACTGAGGGGAAACTAAACCATAACTAGGCAGGCTTTATTTTTAATTTTTTATATCTTACTATACAGTTAAACAGCTATAAGAAAATCAGCACAATCAACTGCTGAATAACGATATTATGGAAAACTTAACATTCAGATCATTGGTTTTCTAACAAATCTCTTTTGATGCCAATGACTAGGCAGACATAAATTTTGCGAAGCTGAGATCAGTGTTCTGCCCCACCACCCTGTAATTATTACTTGTTCAGTATATGTTCCACTCATAGCCATTATATGACTGTTTACAACAACATTCCCTCCCATGAATAACAGTCTGCCCAGCTGCTGGCCTTTGAGTTACCTGCTCTGTTTCAATGTAAATATGACTCATTGCATAGGTAACTTGGAAATTTTGCAAAATGTTCATTAGTAAACAGTAAGCCTCTCAGGGGTCGCAAGGTAAATGCTTTGATCATCTCCGTATAATCTTACCTAGCACAGAGGAAGGGCACATGGTAAAAGATTTAAAACTTGTTAAATAGACGACTGAATAAGTAGCTAGCTGCATTTTTATAAGTACCAAACGTACTTGTATATTTATAGATAATTTCCCTCCTGCTTCTTGAAAAATATTCCTTTCAGGGTCAAGAAAGAGGTCAGAACTAAGTTTTTGCAGGATTTACAAAGTCCACAGTTGCAAATCATCCTTCCTTAAGTCCAGCCCTTTCTGTATCAATGTCTGCCAAAGTATTGGTCCCTAGGAATCATCTTGATTTCTTCATATGTTATTAAGTCAGTGTTGTCATTGATTTTTAAAAGCATAACTATTTACCTTTCATAGGTTTTTCCCCCCACCTCAGGAAGAAAAAGAAAGATTTTAGACTGGCAGTCCTCCCCTGCTGTATGCTGGGCTTTTTACCCATTGGGTTTCTATGGTTCAGCACTTCTAGTGGAAGATAAAGGTAACAGAAAATGTGAAAAGCGTGTCTCCTGTTTGACTTCTGATTGGGCAGTGGTCTTTTTTGAAAGCCCCATCCAGCCAGGACTTCTTCCCTGCCATTGGTGTGAGATTTGTGTGCTTTGAAAACAAGCCATCAGTAAACAAGGAACCATCAGTAAACAGTTATTTAGAGGTGTGTTCCTCAAAGCTCGAGTGAACAGATGAGGACGTCACAGTCCCGTGTTTCAAAATGCGCGATGTGATTTCAAACAGAAAAAAATAGAATCTAGTGACTTTCCCACTGGCAAACAACACTCCCTATGCCAGTGCTTTTTTGTTTTTTATTCTGGATGGATGCTGTATTTTGTTTCTGTAGATATCATTGGATAGAATGGATTAAAACCCCCTACCATCTCAGTGAGGAGGGGTTTTCCTTTTTCTGTGTCTTGAGCACAGTGTCTGTTTTGTATATGTGGCAGACTTTCTCAAAATCTCTGAAATAAATACTTGGGATTTTTTTTTGAAGTTGCATTTTCATATGAAAAAAAATCCACTAAAGAAAGTTAAAATTTGCAAACTGTAATTTTAGATTGGAAGTCATTTTTGTGTGAGTGTTCACTTTCTGTCCTTAAAGTCTTGTAGCTTCTTATGGCACAGATATATTTTTGAAGTTGGTAGCACTGTTTTCCAGAGAAAAAATTTCCGTCTTAATTGAGTATCTGCTTTCAAAAAACATCTTTACCCTTGTGAAGAGTTTATTTCAGGGATAGCTGTGAGTGTTTCTACATTATGAAAAATACGAAATTGAAGTATGAACATCTAGAAGATTTTTAAATGTCTAGATGTTTAGCTTTAGAAATAGCAAATTATATCACTTTCAATAACTGGTTTGCAATAGCAGATGAGTGATTTCTTTCTACTTTAGTCTAGCAGTTTTTGGCGCCTATGTATTAGGAGTAAAAATATTATCAATTGAAATATATTCTTACTCTTTAATGTTGTAGGAATTAGGGTGTCAGTTTCAAGAAGAAAGAGTTTAAAACATTTGGAGAGCATTTCGTTTTTCATTTTGCTACTTGGCAGTTTCACATTTCTATATCTCCGAAAAGTCTTTGTATTTTAAACCAACAGGAGCATTTTATAGAGTTCATTTGGGAAAAAAAAAATCTAGAGACATAAAGAAACACCTGTTATTAAATTATACTTTATCACTGGGCCCAAGATTCACCGTCTATAATTACTTGTTAAAGTCTGTATTTATGACAGAATAATTTACAGTACTTGTAGTTTAGGTACAATACAGCCAACACTTGACACCCTGAACTTGCAGGGATCATATATTCTGCCCTGTAGGCGTTATTGCTGGGTAAGGAGTTATTCTTGGTATAAAGTGAGAGGCTAGTCTTCCCTTGCCCAGTTTTGAAACCCCAGCATCCCTGGATGTTGGCTGGGATTCTGTTTACCCAGCACCCCTTAGCAGGACTTCACATGGTGCTCAGGTGTGTGGACAGCATAGGTGTGTCTCACTCACGGCTTCCTTCAACAGTGTCTATCTTCCCACTGGATATGGTGTAAACTGGGCTGAACTTGGTTGGTTGGAATGTTCTGATTTTGTACATTTGATTCCTGTGACATCACGTTAGATTTTCTCACTTTTTGGCCATAGCCTGCACACCCCTCGGAGAGGTTGATCAGCCCAGAAACCTGCAGAGAGAGAGTGGACAAATCAGTACAATCCAACATCACTCTCTGAGAAGTGACCACAAGTGCTTGCTGCACTGGGGATGTCACAATGGCAGGTACACAAGGTGGTACAAGAGAATGCAGAAGAGACTTTATGCAACCCAGCGGCTCATGACTGGTGGACAAGCTGCCGACTGTGGCCTGCTCTGCAGATCAGGAAGATAGGCTCAAAAATAAAATTTTGCATTGTCTGATTTATAATCCTGCCATCCAATATCCAGTTGTTTGGAACAATACATCCTTTACTGTCTTGAAAAAACTACTGCATTTTCTTGATGGTAGATATGGCAGATTAGCCAGAACATTATTCCTTAGTTCTTCTTTGGCTAAACTTGCCCTTTGAATCACTTCTTCTGTAGTCTGAAGCATTCTGTGGAAGAATGAACTTGGTGATAGACCTAGAGACATTTTTCCCAAATGTCTTCAGTGTCTGCAGCTGATCCAGGGTTGAAGCAGTTCCTCTTGCAAAAAGGGCAGGTAGGGCCCTCTCCTGAGCACATGTGTTCTTTGCACACCAGGAGAGGATTCAACCAGCTGTTCTCTGCTTTTCAGATTTGACAGAAGAACGACTTGGGGACGGCAGCACCGCTGACAACGCTGAGACTTTCAGCGACAAAGACGCGGACCAGAGGAGCTCCCCAGACGTGGCCAAAAGTAAGGGCTGCTTCACACCCGAGAGCCCCGAGATCGTGTCAGTGGACGAAGCGGGGTTCGCAGTCCAGAAGAATGGGGCCAGCTCAGAGAGCCGGCCCGACAGCCCCAAGTACCCCGGGGAGCAGAGCCACCTCCTGATCGAGGGCCCCTCGGGGACCGTGTCTCTGCCCTTCAGCTTGAAAGCCAACAGACCGCCCCTAGAAGTGCTGAAAAAGATATTCCCCCACCAGAAGCCTGCGGTGCTGGAGTTGATCCTCAGGGGCTGCGGGGGTGACCTGGTGAGCGCCGTGGAGGTCCTGCTCTCCAGCCGCTCGTCCTCCTCGGCCGCCGACCGGACTTCTGCTGGGGAGCCCGAGGGCCTGGTGCTGCCCTCCAACGGGCACCTCTTCGAGCACACCTTGAGCTCCTACCCCCTCTCCTCGTCCAAGTGGTCTGTGGGGTCGGCCTTCAGAGTACCCGACACGCTGAGGTTTTCTGCCGACTCCACCAACGTGGTCCCCAACCCCCTGGCCGTGCCCCTGCAGCACCCGTTTCCCCAGCCGCCCCGGTACCCTCTGATGCTGAGGAATACTCTGGCGAGAAACCAGTCGAGCCCCTTTTTGCCCAACGATGTCACCCTGTGGAACACCATGACGCTGCAGCAGCAGTACCAGCTGCGGTCCCAGTACGTCAGCCCTTTCCCCACTAATCCCACCAGCGTCTTCAGAAGCTCGCCTGTCCTCCCCGCCCGCACCCCCGAAGACCCTCGGATCGCTCTCCCCGATGACGGGTGTCCCATGGTGTCAAAGCAGTCCATTTACACCGAGGACGACTATGACGGGAGGTCTGACTCCTCAGACTCCCGAATACTCAACTCGCCATCTTAAAGTGCCGCCCGATGGGGGTGACCAGGTGACATTTTCTGCGCATTTGAACCCTGCGCCCCTCCCCTTGTGGAGAGGCCACGTCCTGTGTATACCTTCTCCTGCCACATGACAAAGTGACCCTGCTTGATTCTAGACCTTAGCAATAAAAAACATAACTTATTTAATTTCTTGCACTTCACTGGAAAATGCCAAATAGCTCTGCTCTGTGGCTTTAATGCTGAATGTTGGTTGTAAAAGAGAGTCTGATGCTAAGAATGGTCTGGGGAAAGCCTGGGCCCATGGAAGATGTCTTTGGGGATGTAAAGCCAAAGGTTGGCCCCACCCCTAGACTCAACCTGGAATCTTCAGTAACATAGTGTACTTGAATACAATTCTGTAAAAGAGGATTCCTCATGATAATGAAACCTAAAGGAGTGGTTTGGTTGCAAACGGACTATAAACAGGGGCCTCATATTCCTATGGTAAAAATCCTTCTTGCATTTTAAAGAGAGACTGCACTAGTGAACTACTCACATGCTTACTTAAGCTTGGACAGTTTTCAGAGACAGACTCCATTAAGAATTATTCTTTTCACATGGCTGAATCAAAACATGTGTAATGTCAATGTAAACCCAATCACAGCTGTGAACTGCATGAAATATATTGTGAAATGAACACAAGATTAAGCTTTGTCAGGTTAATGTAGCATGCTAAGGACTCTAGAAAAAAAATAAACTAAGGAGATGATCTTGGTTTATGTCATTTCTGCCCTGTCTCTTATACACATCTAGATGTGTATAAGAGACAGGCAGCTGATCCAGGGTTGGGGGGAAAGTTACCTTTTAAAATGGGAAGTTAGGTTCACATACTGCTTTTGAAAGTATCAAAATATCAAAATTAGAGCTTTAAAAAAAATTTGTTGTTACCCTTTCTTTCCTAGAAAAGCCAGCTGTTTCTTGCTTTAAAACAATCTCACCATCCCTTATATTGCTGTGACGCTGTGTATCATATTTCTTTCACTTTTTCATTGTAGTAAAATACACACAACATAAATTTTACTACTTTAACCCATTTTAGGGATACAATGTAGTGACATTAAGCACATTCATAATGTTGTGCAGCCCTTACCACTTTCCATTTTCAGAACTTTTTATCATCCCTAACTGAAACTCAATACCTGTTAGACAATACATCTCCGTTACTTCCTCCCCTGGTCCCTGACAACACTTTTCCTTTCTGTCGCTATGAGTTTGCCTGTTCTAGGTATGTTATATAAATGGTATCATAGAATGGTTTTCCTTTTGTGTCTGCCTTATTTTACTTAGTATATATTCATGGTTCATCCACATCGCAGCATATGTGAGAATTTCATTCGTTTTTGAGGCTGAATAATATTTGATTGTATGTATAGACCACGTTTTGTTTATCCGTTCATCCATCACTGATGGATGCTGGGTTTCTTCTAACCTTTGTCTCTTGTGGATAATGCTGCTGTGAACATCTGTGTTCCGTGTGTGCATATTTGCCACTTAGCAATTTTTCCCGGACTGTGTTTGCTTTCTCCCCGCACTCGCATCTCATCTCCCCAACTTGGTAATAAATTCCACAAGTTAGGGGCCAGTGTTGTATCTGCTGATGTTTTCTGCCCTCGATGTCTTGCAGGGTAGAGTGAAAAAAGTACTTGATGCTGATAATAGATAATGAAAGTTAAATAAGAAAACTGTTTAGAGAAGCAGTGTTTAAAGCCTTACTTTATGTTCGTATTTCCCCCGGGAGAGTATTTGACTTGTTTTCCTAAGCTCCAGTGAGCAGAGGCCAAGATCCAATTGTGCATTGAGTTCAGTGCTGAGTTAACATACTGTCATTGTCTGCTCATTGTCAAGGGTTTAATGATAGAGTAACACCAAGAGGTAAGTGTAGGGTCATGGGTCAGGAAACTTTAGACAGGTCTACCTGCTTGCAATATGAACTTGTGGAAGCTTTTCTGTTGCTGTTTTTCTTATTGGGATCAAGGACAACTACCACATTAACCCAGGAGATGAAAATTGGGTCACCCATCCTAGGATGCTGCTGAAGAAGATATGTCATATTTCTCTTGCGAAAAGGTCTCTTGTACATATCCCGGAATTGTTACAGAAAGCAAAAATGGCTTCATGCGTGTTGGCTGAAGATGGGCCCCACACTGACAGCTGATATTTTGTATTGGAAAAAGAAGCAGTTTAAATGCAAATTTAGGATAGGTATGAATTTGTATCAGATTTATAGTCAAAAGTTTCACTGTTATAGTTTAAGGATATTTTTTGGAAGTATTTATTTATGCTTAGAACATATTTATTGGTTTGTAAGGAATCAAAGATTTGTCTTTCAATTATAATTAAAGTACATCCCATATTAGAAAAAAGCTCACAAATGGGTCTTTGTTTAAGGCTTTTAAAATAAACAACAACAAATAGGAGGAGATGGATTTTAAATGCTGCTTTGATGAAATTTCACCAGCTGGCTCTCTACACATCATCAGGTGTGTCCAGGGAGGAGGCGACAATGAGCCTATTCAGGCAGGGGCAGTGGAAAACACAGGCCAACCGGTTGTTTACAACCTGACAATTGGGTCATTAATAATTTCCATCTTCAGATCAGTTACATTGGCTCTGAGTAGACACAACCAGTACATGTTTTAAGAAAGATAAAAATCTGCTTGTATATAACTTGTTAATAAAGAATATGCTCCTTTATTATAAAGGTCTCTTAGAACCTACTTCTGCAACCAAACCAGTCTTTCTTACTTCTTCCTTCCTTTCTGCCTCTTTAGCACAGTAATACTAGCCCTCGTCAGGGGGTGAGTGATATCTTAGACCAAATTGTTAGATTTACAACTGGTTTACTGATTTACCTCACAGCAAAACTCTGCTTTATTTGGGAAGCTTTGTTTCTCTCTTTCTCTTTTTAAAATACAGTTCAGGAAGGTATCTTGAAGTCCATCCTAAACGCTTCTTACACCCCAGGTCCTGGAGTTACAGACACACTATTTCGTTGGTGGGTCTTCCTCCAGTTTCATAAGCAAGCCTTCTCCAGGCATCTCTTTCTCCCTCTCTGCAGCCTGTCCCACACCCAGGTTTCACAGCTGGTGTTGCTTGCCCTCTGGTGCAGGTTATAGGCAACCAAGTCGTCTGGGATCTCGAGTGGCCTTTTAAGAGAGGTTTCCACGTATGGAGGCTTCTTTCACTCTGGCAATCATATTGACTTGTTATTCTACATGGTATCCTGATGAAACATACTGATGACTAGTTCACATATAACACAGAATCTGTCTAGGGAAAATGGTTTTAAAATGTTAAAATTTCCCTTGGGTGTATGGGTTGTGCACCAGCTGTTGCAGCTGTTGATGTCCTTTGGTGGCACTAGACCCCTCATTTGGAGAAGAGGAGCTAGAAAACAAGCCCAAGCTCATTTTTCTGTTTGTCCCTGGATGGTGTTTCTCCCCAGTCTGATCCTCATTTAGACTGTTACTGCTAGATAGCCACATCATCTGTGGTTGTGGTTCTTTCTGTACCGTTTTGTGCTGAAGGCAAGCTTTCCTGAACAGCCCATTCTGAGAAATCACTCTGATGTCTAGATTCTTACTTAAAGGGTTTGTTCGTTTTTTGCCATTTGCTAATGACATAGTTTGGATAATTTTCTGGCTTGCAGTATGTTATAACCCACAGAGAAGCAGTTCCTCTTGCAAAAAGGGCAGGTAGGGCCCTCTCCTGAGCACATGTGTTCTTTGCACACCAGGAGAGGATTCAACCAGCTGTTCTCTGCTTTTCAGATTTGACAGAAGAACGACTTGGGGACGGCAGCACCGCTGACAACGCTGAGACTTTCAGCGACAAAGACGCGGACCAGAGGAGCTCCCCAGACGTGGCCAAAAGTAAGGGCTGCTTCACACCCGAGAGCCCCGAGATCGTGTCAGTGGACGAAGCGGGGTTCGCAGTCCAGAAGAATGGGGCCAGCTCAGAGAGCCGGCCTGACAGCCCCAAGTACCCCGGGGAGCAGAGCCACCTCCTGATCGAGGGCCCCTCGGGGACCGTGTCTCTGCCCTTCAGCTTGAAAGCCAACAGACCGCCCCTAGAAGTGCTGAAAAAGATATTCCCCCACCAGAAGCCTGCGGTGCTGGAGTTGATCCTCAGGGGCTGCGGGGGTGACCTGGTGAGCGCCGTGGAGGTCCTGCTCTCCAGCCGCTCGTCCTCCTCGGCCGCCGACCGGACTTCTGCTGGGGAGCCCGAGGGCCTGGTGCTGCCCTCCAACGGGCACCTCTTCGAGCACACCTTGAGCTCCTACCCCCTCTCCTCGTCCAAGTGGTCTGTGGGGTCGGCCTTCAGAGTACCCGACACGCTGAGGTTTTCTGCCGACTCCACCAACGTGGTCCCCAACCCCCTGGCCGTGCCCCTGCAGCACCCGTTTCCCCAGCCGCCCCGGTACCCTCTGATGCTGAGGAATACTCTGGCGAGAAACCAGTCGAGCCCCTTTTTGCCCAACGATGTCACCCTGTGGAACACCATGACGCTGCAGCAGCAGTACCAGCTGCGGTCCCAGTACGTCAGCCCTTTCCCCACTAATCCCACCAGCGTCTTCAGAAGCTCGCCCGTCCTCCCCGCCCGCACCCCCGAAGACCCTCGGATCGCTCTCCCCGATGACGGGTGTCCCATGGTGTCAAAGCAGTCCATTTACACCGAGGACGACTATGACGGGAGGTCTGACTCCTCAGACTCCCGAATACTCAACTCGCCATCTTAAAGTGCCGCCCGATGGGGGTGACCAGGTGACATTTTCTGCGCATTTGAACCCTGCGCCCCTCCCCTTGTGGAGAGGCCACGTCCTGTGTATACCTTCTCCTGCCACATGACAAAGTGACCCTGCTTGATTCTAGACCTTAGCAATAAAAAACATAACTTATTTAATTTCTTGCACTTCACTGGAAAATGCCAAATAGCTCTGCTCTGTGGCTTTAATGCTGAATGTTGGTTGTAAAAGAGAGTCTGATGCTAAGAATGGTCTGGGGAAAGCCTGGGCCCATGGAAGATGTCTTTGGGGATGTAAAGCCAAAGGTTGGCCCCACCCCTAGACTCAACCTGGAATCTTCAGTAACATAGTGTACTTGAATACAATTCTGTAAAAGAGGATTCCTCATGATAATGAAACCTAAAGGAGTGGTTTGGTTGCAAACGGACTATAAACAGGGGCCTCATATTCCTATGGTAAAAATCCTTCTTGCATTTTAAAGAGAGACTGCACTAGTGAACTACTCACATGCTTATTTAAGCTTGGACAGTTTTCAGAGACAGACTCCATTAAGAATTATTCTTTTCACATGGCTGAATCAAAACATGTGTAATGTCAATGTAAACCCAATCACAGCTGTGAACTGCATGAAATATATTGTGAAATGAACACAAGATTAAGCTTTGTCAGGTTAATGTAGCATGCTAAGGACTCTAGAAAAAAAATAAACTAAGGAGATGATCTTGGTTTATGTCATTTCTGCCTGTGGAAAGAGGATCTCTAAAAATAGAAACTTGATAAAAAAAGCTACTTACTAGTGCATGGATCAAGGTTTCAGTTAAACGTGAAGCTGCTTGAGAAATATGAATGGCAAAGCTTTGAGGCTGCATTCAGAAAGACAGAATTGATTGTTCAAGAAGAGAGTTAATTCATTTCCTCCATCCGTTCGTTTCTTCAACAGATACTTACTGAGTGCCTACTCTGTGTGAGAGGATGCTCTTTGTATATTATTGTCCAAGTTATCTGCCCATGAGTCCAAGATAGCAGGGATTATGTAATGGAGAATCTCATTAAAAACAAAAATGAAACAATCAACAGAGTGGAAAGTAAGCGAAGCGCTTAGCATGGCCCCTGACATAGAGTACTCAATAGAGGAGAGCAGTTACTCCTATTAGGCTCAGGCTGTGCTCCTGTCTGCACCAGGATTGTAGAAGTGAATTCCCTCATTCTCACCAGAGACGATGCCATTCCGGCTTGGCAGATAACCACAACAAAACGTTGGAAACCAGGACTTTTCCCCCTTCATTTAGAAAGCATTTGGGTGGTGCTGTACTTGGTCAGATACTTTTATAAGTGAGTTATCAAACAGTAATATACAGTGGTGCCCACACCAGCCACTTCTTAACTGTTTCCTTTCTTCAGAGTGCTGGAGAGGAAAGGTGACTGTCCAGGTTAGACAATAAACTTGTGAATGTGGAAGGGAAAGAAAATAAGAAAATAAACAAAAGCCTCTACATGACAAGGGTGCAGAGAGAGAGAGCCCCCTGCACAAGATTAAGTCTTGAAGGGACCTTCAGTCTTGGAGGAAGAAGGGCAAATCCTCTTGGCCTGAGGTGCTTCTTCAATGAGGAACAGGAGCTAATGTCACCTGCCCACCATCCTTGCATGGGTCCCAGGAGAAAAAAAAATACTTAAAATCTCGTTTTTATTTTTGTTGGGCACCTTGTGAATGAGAAATCATTGAGAAAAACTCCTTATATTAGTTGGACTAATATGTGTTTGATTGACACGATTTCGTACCAGGGTGTTTCGAAGTGTGATTTGTTGTCAGGGTTATATTTATTTTTTTATTTGAAGGATTATTGCCTTATAATATTATGTCGGTTTAGGCTGTACACAACACCAGTCAGTTTTGTGTGTGTGGGTATATATACATCCCCTTCTTCTTCAGCCTCCCTCCCCCCTTCCCATCCCACCCTCTAGGTTAAGGTTATATTGAAATATTAGTATTTACATAAATGAAGGAAGTGAGGGATAGAATAATATAACCCCTGATTCTAAAAACACGTGTCCGGGACATTTTATATGGTAGTGATGGGCTAATGTCTGAGCCTATCCAACACAATTGGATTTTCAGAGGTGTCTTCATCTCAAAAGTTTATCTGCATTTATGTAACAAGTAAGTGATCACAAATTCCATATGAGGTGATAGAACTATAAAATCTGTCATATCTTTAGGTTCTTAACTGTTTCCTTTCTTCAGAGTGCTGGAGAGGAAAGGTGACTGTCCAGGTTAGACAATAAACTTGTGAATGTGGAAGGGAAAGAAAATAAGAAAATAAACAAAAGCCTCTACATGACAAGGGTGCAGAGAGAGAGAGCCCCCTGCACAAGATTAAGTCTTGAAGGGACCTTCAGTCTTGGAGGAAGAAGGGCAAATCCTCTTGGCCTGAGGTGCTTCTTCAATGAGGAACAGGAGCTAATGTCACCTGCCCACCATCCTTGCATGGGTCCCAGGAGAAAAAAAAATACTTAAAATCTCGTTTTTATTTTTGTTGGGCACCTTGTGAATGAGAAATCATTGAGAAAAACTCCTTATATTAGTTGGACTAATATGTGTTTGATTGACACGATTTCATACCAGGGTGTTTCGAAGTGTGATTTGTTGTCAGGGTTATATTTATTTTTTTATTTGAAGGATTATTGCCTTATAATATTATGTCGGTTTAGGCTGTACACAACACCAGTCAGTTTTGTGTGTGTGGGTATATATACATCCCCTTCTTCTTCAGCCTCCCTCCCCCCTTCCCATCCCACCCTCTAGGTTAAGGTTATATTGAAATATTAGTATTTACATAAACGAAGGAAGTGAGGGATAGAATAATATAACCCCTGATTCTAAAAACACGTGTCCGGGACATTTTATATGGTAGTGATGGGCTAATGTCTGAGCCTATCCAACACAATTGGATTTTCAGAGGTGTCTTCATCTCAAAAGTTTATCTGCATTTATGTAACAAGTAAGTGATCACAAATTCCATATGAGGTGATAGAACTATAAAATCTGTCACATCTTTAGGTTGAGTGACCTGGGCTGACAAAACTTGGCTTAAGATACCATATCCTGACAGTTTGATTTTGCCCACAGATTATCAGAGTCCTTGCCTGCTTTTTCCAATGGCCAGCAATATGGAATGAACTATAAGGCAGCTCATTCTGGGCTACCACAGGTATGTTTGATCCGCAGCATAATCTTCTGAAGCAAGAGATAACTCACTCTGGTGCGGTAAGTGTAGTCAGGGGCCAGATGGGGAAATCGATGGTAAAGGTCCTGTGCCCTGCTTCCTATGTTCAGCTTTGCTTCTCCTGCAGCTCTGACAGCCAAGGACCCTCTGGTAAAAGTGGCAAAGCCTTTTAGATTCCAGCTCTGAGAGCATCCTGCCATGATGGCGTGTAGAATCAAGGGAAACGAACACTCTTCTGCTCATGCTGCTGCTGCTGAGTTGCTTCAGTCGTGTCTGACTCTGTGCGACCCCATAGACAGCAGCCCACCAGGCTCCCCCATCCCTGGGATTCTCCAGGCAAGAACACTGGAGTGGGTTTTCATTTCCTTCTCCAATGCATGAAAGTGAAAAGTGAAAGCTCAGTCGTGCCCGACTCTTACTGACCCCATGGACTGCAGCCTACCAGGCTCCTCCGTCCATGGGATTTTCCAGGCAAGAGTACTGGAATGGGGTGCTTCTGCTCATGGGCACTCAGTTAATCCTTCACAGGAGAATCAACATCTGGATGAAAAGTGAGAAACAGCATCATTCAACTCCTAGTTAAATCCCATCATCACACAGACAAAATATCTGGGTACTTGGCTGTACACTTGTGGTTGAATCAGGCCAGGCTTATAGTTAACTCATGTTAACCACAGTGCCTCTCCTGCTAATGAGGACCTGCTGGTCTTAGGGTAAATGCTTTGTTCATCTATGATGTGAGGGTGGGTGAGTTGTCATGGTGTCCTGCGCAGGTAGTCCCAGAGTGTGGTCCAGGCACCCCGTGCTTGATTTCTAGTTTAGCTTCCTGGGCTCCGCTTGCTGAGTTCACAACCTGTGTAGCCTGAGCTCCTGCCTTTTTACCATCCTCTCCAGGTAATTCTTAAACTCACTGGGATTTGAGAACCACCTCACTCTGTATCACATCCTTGGGTTCCTTTCTTAGACCTATGTCAAGTAATAGCAAAAGAGCTAAGGGATGTGAACTCTGAAGGTGGGGGTTTCGAAACCCCCCTTCCACTCCTCTCTACTTTCCTATGCAAGAGTAAACTTCACTGTGTATGCATGCAGTCTTCTTTAGCTCATACCCTAGAGGTAGTTCAAGTTAACTTCAGGGTCAGTGTTAATGATTAGATTGAGTGCACCTTTGGGATCAGAAATGCCTGTTTCTGGAAATTTCCGTTAGTAAAGGACCAGATATTAGCATAGACATGCTACCCTTTCCCCTAAGGGGAGTTTTGCCAATTTTTAAGTTGTTCCATGATTCCTGGCTTAACACCAGTGACACCTAGAAATAGGTTTTGCCCTGGAGCTTTGAGTTCTAATAAATATTCATAAACCTTCCCCAGCTTTTTTGAGGTATAATGGACATGTAGCATCATTTAAGTTTTACAGTGTGATGATTTGACGTATGTATCTGTTGAAAAATGATTACCATAATAAGATCAGTGAACACATCCATCACTTAATTACTTTTTTGTGGTGAGAATATTTAAAATCTGTTCCCTTAGCAACCTTCAAGTATACAATACAGTATTGTTTACTGTAATTACCATGCCGTACATCAGATCCCCAGGACGTACTCATCTTATAACTGGAAGTTTGTACACTTAGATCAACATCTCCTGTTTCCCTCACCCCTCAGACCCTGGCAACCGCAAGCTTACTCTCTTATTTCTGTGTGTGTGTGTGTGTGTGTGTGCTCAATCTCTTAGTCGTATCTGACACTGCATCCCTGTGGACTATAGCCCACCACGCTCCTCTGTCCATGGAATTTTCTGGGCAAGAATACTGGAGTGGGGTGCCACTTTCAGGGGATCTTCCCAATTCAGCAATCAAACCCTAGTCTCCTGCATTGGCAGGCGAATTCTTTATCACTAGCGCGACCTGGGGAGCCCCCTATTTCTATAAGTGGCTTTGTTCAGATTCCATGTACAAGTAAGATCATATAGTATCTGTCTGTTTGTGGCTGGCTTATTTCACTTAGGATGTAACATTTTCTTTATTAATTCATCCGTGGATGGAGACAGGTTGTTTCCATATCTTGTGAATAATACTGCTGGGTACATAGAGTGCAGATTATCTCTGAGAAAGTGTTTTCATTGCCTTCAGATAGATTCCCAGAAGTGGAATTTGTTGGAGAAGACTCTTGAGAGTCCCTTGGACTGCCAGGAGATCCAACGAGTCCATCTTAAAGGAGATATGTCCTGGGTGTTCATTGGAAGGATTGATGTTGAAGCTGAGACTCCAATACTTTGGCCATCTGATGCGAAGAGCTGACTCATTTGAAAAGATCCTGATGCTGGGAAAGACTGAGGGCAGGAGGAGAAGGGGATGACAGAGGATGAGATGGTTGGATGGCATCACCGACTCGATGGACATGGGTTTGGGTGGACTCCGGAGTTGGTGATGGACAGGGAGGCCTGGCGTGCTGCGATTCATGGGGTCGCAAAGAGTCGGACACGACTGAGCGACTAAACTGAATGTAGTTCTATTGTAAGTTTTTGAAAGTGCAAGTGGGCTCCCTTTTCTCCACATCCTCACCAGCACTTACCTCCTGTCTTTTTGGTAGTAGTCATTCTAGCAGGTATGAGGTGATATCTCACTGTGGTGAAATACCAATGCTTTTTTTTTTTTTTT
>SJYX01006617.1:393903-408523 GCA_006410675.1 Oreotragus oreotragus | reverse complement strand
ACCGAGGATGAGATGGCTGGATGGCATCACGGACTCGATGGACGTGAGTCTGAGTGAACTCCGGGAGATGGACAGGGAGGCCTGGTGTGCTGCGATTCATGGGGTCGCAAAGAGTCGAACACGACTGAGCGACTGAACTGAACTGAACTGAGAAGCAACATTTCACTTGATTTTATTCTTCTGTCCATGGTTAACATTAGTTACAGGTGATAATATAATCTGAGTATAAAGCATTACATTTTTCAAAAGAGATTTTGCTCTTAACTGAATCTTTTTCAGTGAGGAAGTGAATAAGACTTACAGTAAATGAAATAGACTCACAGGCGTGCAGAGAAAAAAGCTAATACAGTTACTTGCGGTGTACTTTCATAATTCCACAGTGGAACCTCCAGAAACAATATGTAGAGACAGAAGCTCCTTGTAAATGAATATCAAGTGCTTATTCCCAAACCTGTTTTAAAGTTGCTGTCGCATCTGGGCTAGACTGTAGGCAATACCCAATGAAATGTAGAAGCATTTCTATTATATTATCTCAACACTTGATGATGGAAAAATGAAAGTAGTTTCACGAATGTCTGGAGAAGCAAGGCATTTGTTAGCCAAGGGCATGAACGTGGTTGAGCTAGAGAGCAGAGCAACCTGAGAAGGCGGCAGGTACCAGGGCAAGGGAGCGGTAATTCTGGACTTCTGGTCTCAGCTGTTACAGTTAACTGGCTGGCTTCTAAGAGCCCAAGAACATTTAAACTTTATAAAAAGAACAGGACCAGAGGACAGGGTGTGCGGTGTAGCAGTCACATTTTATGGGGTCTGTTCTTCAGGGACTCTTCTTCCAAGGTCCCCAGGTTGCCCTGTGGCTGGGTTGGTGGGAGGTGATAGGAGGGGGACATCTTGGGAACATTTGTTGGGTGCCCAGAAAACAGGCACTGACTGCATTTGAACTGACATATTTGAAAAATGAACTTGATTTCATCGCATACTGTTTCAGTGATTCATTCTTTATATGTGCATTTACTCAGCAGAAGTGAGCTGAAAATAAGATGGATGCTAAATTTATATGTTAATTTTAATATCGAAGCTATCCTGTATTTGAAGAATAAGATCAATGCTTCAATTTCATTTCTTATGTGGTACTGAGTGTTGTCATTACTGAGGAAAAAATCATTTCCGAATGCATCCTCCCCAAATTCTAATCTCAGAGGGCAGAGGAGTCTTGGAAGAGGCAATTTTGCCTTTTGCTGATGTTCTTCTCAGTGATATGCTTCATTGTTCCCACAGTATCATTTACTATCTCAGTGTGAAGGGTGAATAGCAAGGGTAGAGGGTTTTTTTCTTAAATGACAATGGAGTTTATTTACTAATTGGTTTCTGAGAGTTTGCTGTGGTTTCCGGCTGTGTCAAGAGCTCCGTATATCCCACAGGCAAAGCTACTGGACTCAACCAAAAGTAAATTTAGGGAGACTCGCCTGGTGGTTCACAGGCTAACACTTCACCTCCCAGTGCGGGGGTTTCGGGTTCAATCCCTCATCGGGGAGCCAAGATCCACATGTCTTGTGGCCAAAAACCCAAAACATAAAATAGAAGCAATATCATAACAAATTCCATAAAGACTTTGAGAAAATATTTTTTAAAAAAGTAAACTTAGCAGTTGTTCAGAAAAATTATCCCTCCAGAAGACTTCAGTCACTGCTTGGTGATTTTAGACAAGAACAAAAAGTGAACGTGTCGGTTGCTCTTTGTGTCTGACTCTGTGACCTCACGGACTGTAGCCCTCCAGGCCCCTCTCTCCATGGAATTCTCCAGGCCAGAACACTGGAGTGGGTGGCCATTCCCTTCTCCAGGGGATCTTCCCAACCCAGGGAGAGAACCCTGGTCTCCCACATTGCATGCAGATTCTTTACCTGCTGAGCCACAGGAGCCTCATACTTAACCTGTGATTTAAGTGAAAGACTCCAAAGATCTATGGAAAGTTCTTTTGAGGAAAGATAGAATCTCTTGTCTCCCAGCTAAACATGGTGAGCCAGATAGGTAGTGATTTCTGTAGAAAAGGGCAAGTCCCAGCTCTTTTTCAATCTCACAGTGGCTTTGGTGATGGGAGTGGCTGTTTGCACCAGCAGACACTGCCTCTGCATGCAGGCCCTGGCCTTCCTTAAAGGCTCTTCCTTTAGGGAGTACTGGGTGACACCGGCTACTACGGATGGTTGTATATTTTGTGCTTTGCACCAAGAGGCTTAACCAAGAGGGTTAGTTGGGGCTCAGATCCAGAATGAGAGTTCTTTTCTAATTTGCCAGACCAGAAAGGGTGCTGTTTGGGAGGTGTCTTGTTCACCTCAGCAGAGAGGTGTACTAAGTGGAGCAGGGACTCTGGGGAAAGATTGGGAGAAGGAAAAAGAGTGAACGGGCTGTGAAAGAACAGCTCAGAGTATACAAAGAAGTAGCTATGGAAGCCATTGATAAGTCTTTGGCATCCCAACCAGCAAGGACCTACTGTATAGCACGGGGCACTCTGGTCCGTGTTATATGGCAGCCTGGAAGGGAGGGGAGTTGGGGGAGAAGGGGTACATCTATACATATTGCTGAGTGCTTTGCTGTCCACTGAAATTTATCACGACGTTGTTAATTGGCTATACTCCATTGTAAAATTAAAAAAAAAAAAAGTCTTTGCCATCTCCATCTCCCTCAACCTGTTCCCTTGAAAAAACAGGAAGTAGTTTTTAGAATGTCAAAAAAACAAAAAACCCCACTCACTGGAGTTGAGATTAGGCATGCAGGGAGATGTCAGAAAGGGAGGCAGGAGAAGTAGCCTTTATTGAACACCTACTGATGGCATTTGGTATCTCAGGCCATGAGACCTTTCTGACTTCAGTATGTCTCTGAGGACTTTCCCTGCTCTAAAACCAGCTTAGGCCACCAGCAGCCAAGCAGATTGATGTCATTTGGGGCTGCTTGAGTGGACAACAGTGTATGGAAAACAGAACTGATGAATGAATGAAAAGTCCTGCGGCAAACCTTGGTACGTGCAGTTTCCTACCTCCGGGAGAGTACGGTGAACAGCCTGCCAGTTCAGTTCAGTCGCTCAGTCATGTCTGACTCTTGGGACCCCATGGACTGCAGAACACCAGGCTTCCCGGTCCATCACCAGCTCCTGGAGCTTACTCAAACTCATGTCCATTGAGTCAGTGATGCCATCCAGCCATCTTATCCTCTGTGGTCCCCTTCTCCTGCCTTCAGTCTTTCCCAGCATCAGGGTCTTTTCCAATGAGTCAGGTCTTTGCATCAGGTGGCCAAAGTATTGGAGTTTCATCTTCAGCATCAGTCCTTCCAAAGAATATTCAGGACTGATTTCCTTTAAGATTGACTGGTTGGATGTCCTTGCAGTTCAAGGGACTCTCAGAAAGAGTCTTCTCCAATATCACAGTTCAACAGCATCAATTCTTTGGCCTCAGCTTTCTTTATAGTCCAACTCTCACATCTCTACATGACTACTGGAAAAACCATAGCTTTGACTAGATGGACCTTTGTTGGCAAAGTAATGTCTCTGCTTTTTAATATGCTGTCTAGGTTGGTCAGAGCTTTCCTTCTAAGGAGTAAGTGTCTTTTAATTTCATGGCTGCAGTCACCATCTGCAGTAATTTTGGAGCCCAGAAAAATAAAGTCTGTCACTGTTTCCATTGTTTCCCCATCTATTTGCCATGAAGTGATGGGACCCGATGCCATGATCTTTGTTTTCTGAATGTTGAGTTTCAAGCCAGCCTTTTCACTCTTCTCTTTCACTTTCATCAAGAGGCTTTTTAGTTCCTCTTCTCTTTCTGCCATAAGGGTGGTGTCATCTGCATATCTGAGGTTATTGATATTTCTTCTGGCAATCTTGATTCCAGTTTGTGCTTCATTCAGCCCAGCATTTCACATGATATACTCTGCATATAAGTTAAATAAGCAGGGTGACAATATACAGCCTTGATGTACTCCTTTTCCTATTTGGAACCAGTCTGTTGTTCCATGTTCAGTTCTAACTGTTGCTTATTGACCTGCATACAGATTTCTCAGAAGGCAGGTCAGGTGGTCTGATATTCCCATCTCTTGAAGAATTTTCCACAGTTTGTTGTGATCCACACAATCAAAGGCTTTGGCATAGTCAATAAAGCAGAAGTAGATGTTTTTTTGGGAACTCTTGCTTTTTTGATGATCCAATGGATGTTGGCAATTTGATCTCTGGTTCCTCTGCCTTTTCTATATCCAGCTTGAACACCTGGAATTTCATGGTTCACGTACTGTTGAAGCCTGGCATGGAGAATTTTGAGCATTACTTTGCTAGCATGTGAGATGAGTGCAATTATGTGGTAGTTTGAACATGCTTTGGCATTGCCTTTCTTTGGGACTGAGATGAAAACTGACCTTTTCTGGTCCTGTGGCCACTGCTGAGTTTTCCAAGTTTGCTGGCATATTGAGTGCAGTACCTCCACAGCATCATCTTTTAGGATTTGAAATAGCTCAACTGGAATTCCATCACCTCCACTAGCTTTGTTCATAGTGATGCTTCCTAAGGCCCGCTTGACTGCACATTCCAGGATGTCTGGCTCTAGGTGAGTGATCACGCCATCGTGGTTATCTGGGTCATGAAGATCTTCATTCTTTCTGGAGTTATTTCTCCACTGTTC
Source organism: Oreotragus oreotragus (assembly GCA_006410675.1). NCBI lineage: Eukaryota > Metazoa > Chordata > Mammalia > Artiodactyla > Bovidae > Oreotragus > Oreotragus oreotragus. Next base: position 403,868 of record SJYX01006617.1, on the reverse strand, counting down.
TCCAGTAGCATATTGGACACCTACCTACTTGGGGAGTTCATCTTTCAGTTTCCCATCTTTCTGTCTTTTCTTACTGTTCATGGGGTTCTCAAGGCAAGAATACTGAAGTGGTTTGCCTCTCCCTTCTCCAGTGGACCACATTCTGTCAGAACCCACCATGACCCGTTCATCTTAGGTGGCCCTACCTGGCATGGCTCATAGTTTCATTGAGTTAGACAAGGCTGTGGTCCATGTGACCAACCTACCAAATATCTCCAATTCACAACAGACCCTGAACCTTCAAGAAACATTATGTCTAATGTGTTTATAGCATTAACAATATTTTATTATATAGTTTTCAAAACTGGCAGTTCTGTATCTCTATTGTTGGCGTTGTTTAGTCACTAAGTTGTGTCTAACTCTTTTGCGACCCCAAGGACTGAAGCCCACCAGGCTCCACTATCCATGGGATTCTCTAGGCAAGAATACTGGAATGGGTTGGCATGCCCTCCTCCAGGGGATCTTCCTGACCCAGGGGTCGAACCTGTGGGTCTTGCATTGGCAAGCGGGATTCTTTACCGTTAGGTCACCAGTTTATGACACATATATAACTCCATATTAAATAGACTGTTTGATTTGCCGAAGGACCTGGTATGTATCTGTCAGAAACATGTTCTGTATATTTGTGTTTGTACCCTCGTCTAAATCTTGTTAACCTGACACTGACTTATTCAAATTAACAATTCAAAGTGCCTGTTAGATGTTAATAATTTTTAAAAGATCTGCCTGGGACCAACCCAAATGAAAAATCAATACTAGCCAGAATCTAGCATTTTCCAGAAATGGTTTGGAGTTATGTGTGACTCAGGAACAGTCATTAGTAAAGCTCTTACTCTGTGCTAGCCAGTTTTCTTCAGGATTAACAGGTATGAACTCATTTCATCTCTCATCAGTCATGTGCGGTAGCTACTATCACTGTTCACCTTCGACAGATAAGGAAGTAGAGAAGTAACTGCCAAGAATACTACCTAGAACTGGTGGATGTGGGCTTCAGTCGCAGCAGTTTGGGTCCATTCTGTGGGCTCAGAGTTCACAGAGTGTTTTAGAGCCCCTGTGTCTTTCTTTGCCCAGACCCCTGGTTTTCTCCGAGGCCCAGAGATGCCTCCACCAGAAGTGGGAAATGAGCCATGGCTGCAGAACCCTGGGCACTCAGGCCGGCAGAAACCTCCCTGTCCTCGGTTTTCCATCAGTGAACCAGTCAGTACAGTTGGACAGAGGATGACGCTCTGCGGGCCTTAATGAATGGTCTTCCTGTCTCTGCTGCCCCCTGGAGGTCAGTGGGGATATAGCGGATGAAGTCAGCATTTTCCCTGTTTTCTTGTTCATAATTAATCCTTTGGCTAAACAAGAAAGGCATATTGGCTGTGTCCAGTCTTGCACATGGAATCTTTGTTGCATCTTGTGTGATCTTTCCTTGTAGCACATGGACTCTCTTGTTGTGGCTTCAGGCTCCAGAGCTCAGGGCTCCAGAGTGCTCAGACTCAGTACTTCTGGAGCAAGGGCTTCGTTGCTCTGTGGCATAAGAGATCTTAATTCCCTGACCAGGGATTGAACCTGCATCCCCTGCATTGAAAGGCAGATTCATCACCACTGAACCACCAGGGAAGTCTCAGTTTGTCACCGATTGAAGCTCAAACCTTTCCTTGCCCCTGAATCTGACTACTTCTTTGAGTTTTGACTTCTTTTCTGCAAACCCACCTACATGTAAATATTAATGAAAATTGAGTACCTTTTCTCCTATTAATCTGTCTTTGTTAATTAGCAGGTCTCCAGTTACTAAGGGCTTCCCTGCTGGCTCAGATGGTAAAGAATCTGCCTGCAATACGGGAGACCCAGGTTCTATCCCTGGGTCGGGAAGATGCCCTGGAGAAGGAAATGGCTACCGACTCCAGTATTCTTGCCTGGAGAATCTCATGGACAGAGGAACCTGGAGGGCTACAGCCCATGGGGTCTCAAAGAATTGGACACAACTGAGTGACTATCACACATACACACATTTTACTAAACATAAGGGCTTAGAGGAAAAGTTTTCCCTTTTTGATGGTAGACAGTGTCAGACAGTGAAGTCCACAAGAAGGAGGACTGTGGATTCTGGGCAGGCCTCCCACTCACAGAGGGTAGAAGACCTGGAGCAACCCCAGCAGGGCTTCACAAGCCCCCAGGCCCCACCAGGGCCTACGGCGAAGGTAGGGTGAGCGAACTTGGGTTCCAGGGTGCCGAGCATCCGGCTGCAGCCCTCAGGGCAGAGACAGCCGTGGGCTATGGACGCAGGGCAGTCTGCAGAGAGTCAACCATGGGCAGAGGGCCGGGCCTTCAGTGGCTCAAAGAAACGGGGAGATTAACATGTATTCCCCCTCTAGGGAGGAGAGCCAGCTTGCCGGTGCCTGACCAACAGCCGCTTCCGGTGCCCAGGGCCCTGCCTGCCCAGGGAGCAGTCTGTGTGGCGGGATTAGGCTCATTCCTTCCCGCACTGCTGCAGGCAGCCCGTCACACTACAGAGCTTTGGTGACTTGCTGTGAGCCTAGGTGGCTTCAAACACAGTTTTCCAGGTTTCCTGGCTAACTGAAGCTGAAGCAAGAATTCACTAATGGTCTGTCTTAGTCAGGAGTCAGATACAATACATGAGTTGAACTTGTATTTCAGATAAACTGTGGATAATTTTTTTTACTATATGTCCCAGGCAATATTTGTATCAGCATCTGTTTATACACACACACACACACACACACACACACATATATGCATGTCTGTGTGTTTGTAAAGTACATATAAGTATTCTTCAATATAAATATTGCCTATACAGACTTGTACTGAAAAATTACTCAGTGTTTATCTGAAGTCCAGTTTAACCCAGTGTCCTGTGCTTTTATGTGCTGAATCTGGCAATTCTACTAGGAGAACAGTGCTTCTGTGGCCTTGGCTGTGGTCACACCCCTGCAGTCAAGCAAATGGGAGAGCTGAGGTTTTATATTGGGCTGAAAGCCTCATCTAGCCCACAGAGGTATTTTGTTAGGCCAGTATGGAGGCTTGATTTTCATTTCCCATGCTTGCCATCACTTAAAAATTGGGAGAAAGCAAAAAAGAAAAAAAAATGGTAGGACTCACATATGACAAGGTCTTGGGGCTATGCTAGAAGAAGTGGGTAATCTAGCAGTACTGCATGGAAGCGGGTGGGTTGGCTAGTGCCTGCCTTGTGAACTAAGTCACTTCCTACCTTTGTGACCCCATGGACTGTAGCCCGCCAGGCTCCTCTGTCCTGAGATTCTCCAGGCAAGCACACTGGAGTGCGTTGCCATTCCCTTCTCCAGGGGCTCCTCCTGACCCAGGGATTGAACCTGGGTCTCTTACGTCTCCTGCACTGGCAGGTGGGTTCTTTATCAGTAGGTCTCCCTGGATGCCTGCCCTGGTCCCACTCATCTGGGTCTGGTCCCTGTGGCTGAGTTTAGGATGGACTTAGCCAGAGCATTTAGTTTCCTAAGTCTTGCTGCTGAGCGCGGAGGCATTTTGTTTGGTCCTGAAAGTCCAGCGTGACTGCTGACCCTGACCAGGAGGATCTTAAATGTGGGAGCTCCTATCTCCTACCCTCTGCTCTTACGTGGGACCTGGCTCCTTGGACGGGCTTAGGTATGACATGGAACTAGTCTCCAAGACTCCCTCTGAGTCTGTTTTTATTTCTAAAATTGAAGAGAAGAAAATCTATGTTTTCTAACTTTTTTTTGGTACCAAAAGTTGTGTTTTATCAACCTCATGTCACTGTGGACCTAACATCTTGAAAGATCTTGTTTACCCAAGCCAAATGACACATACTACAAACAGCCTGGATTCTGGCCAGCCAGAAGGGTAACCAGTGTCACCACACCTCATTGATCAAATTCCCTCAAAAAGCAGAAAACATCCTGTCAGCTCATGTAACCTCACTGAAAATACATTCAGCTGCCCCAGGCTGTCTTTAGAGCCCCTCGGGGTTGGGGGCCAGACCAGTCAGCTCCGTGTTAGCCGTGCTGAAGTAACGAGCAAACTCCAAAATGTTGTTGGCTTAGCACGTGGAGCAAGCCCGCACAGTCGTGCCAGCGCTTTGGCAGCCCTGGGGGTTCAGTTTCCACACCTGCTGTGGCTCCGCCATCTCAACAGTGCCTTTCATGGTGGGAGAAGAGATAGGGAAGGGGCTTTCTCGGGGGGGTCCCTCCGGGGGAGTCCCTCCCCTGCTCAGATGTCATTGGCAGCCTGCCCAGATGTCATTGGCAGGATCCAGTCTCATGGCCTCACTTAAGGGCAAAGGGCTGGAAATTATGGTTTTCTGTACACCCGAGAAGGAGCCGTGAAATGCATCTAGTGAGCTAAAGGGAAGGCCACAGGGACTTGGGGTGATCCACGGCCCCGTTCCAGCCCCCAGATCCCACATCCTCTCCCTTAGTGTGGCTGGAGCTCNTATGCTAGAAGAAGTGGGTAATCTAGCAGTACTGCATGGAAGCGGGTGGGTTGGCTAGTGCCTGCCTTGTGAACTAAGTCACTTCCTACCTTTGTGACCCCATGGACTGTAGCCCGCCAGGCTCCTCTGTCCTGAGATTCTCCAGGCAAGCACACTGGAGTGCGTTGCCATTCCCTTCTCCAGGGGCTCCTCCTGACCCAGGGATTGAACCTGGGTCTCTTACGTCTCCTGCACTGGCAGGTGGGTTCTTTATCAGTAGGTCTCCCTGGATGCCTGCCCTGGTCCCACTCATCTGGGTCTGGTCCCTGTGGCTGAGTTTAGGATGGACTTAGCCAGAGCATTTAGTTTCCTAAGTCTTGCTGCTGAGCGCGGAGGCATTTTGTTTGGTCCTGAAAGTCCAGCGTGACTGCTGACCCTGACCAGGAGGATCTTAAATGTGGGAGCTCCTATCTCCTACCCTCTGCTCTTACGTGGGACCTGGCTCCTTGGACGGGCTTAGGTATGACATGGAACTAGTCTCCAAGACTCCCTCTGAGTCTGTTTTTATTTCTAAAATTGAAGAGAAGAAAATCTATGTTTTCTAACTTTTTTTTGGTACCAAAAGTTGTGTTTTATCAACCTCATGTCACTGTGGACCTAACATCTTGAAAGATCTTGTTTACCCAAGCCAAATGACACATACTACAAACAGCCTGGATTCTGGCCAGCCAGAAGGGTAACCAGTGTCACCACACCTCATTGATCAAATTCCCTCAAAAAGCAGAAAACATCCTGTCAGCTCATGTAACCTCACTGAAAATACATTCAGCTGCCCCAGGCTGTCTTTAGAGCCCCTCGGGGTTGGGGGCCAGACCAGTCAGCTCCGTGTTAGCCGTGCTGAAGTAACGAGCAAACTCCAAAATGTTGTTGGCTTAGCACGTGGAGCAAGCCCGCACAGTCGTGCCAGCGCTTTGGCAGCCCTGGGGGTTCAGTTTCCACACCTGCTGTGGCTCCGCCATCTCAACAGTGCCTTTCATGGTGGGAGAAGAGATAGGGAAGGGGCTTTCTCGGGGGGGTCCCTCCGGGGGAGTCCCTCCCCTGCTCAGATGTCATTGGCAGCCTGCCCAGATGTCATTGGCAGGATCCAGTCTCATGGCCTCACTTAAGGGCAAAGGGCTGGAAATTATGGTTTTCTGTACACCCGAGAAGGAGCCGTGAAATGCATCTAGTGAGCTAAAGGGAAGGCCACAGGGACTTGGGGTGATCCACGGCCCCGTTCCAGCCCCCAGATCCCACATCCTCTCCCTTAGTGTGGCTGGAGCTCACCCTGGATGGTGACCGACACGCATCAGACACTACAGATATTCTGATCTTTTATGCCTCCAAGTCCCATCTCTTTCTTACTAATTATGATAGTTAAACCTTTGACTTACTGTATGCATGTACTGACCAGTTTATTTTTACAACAGCCCTCCCAGATGGATACTTTTCCTATTTATTTATTTATTTTTATTACTGGTACATGTTTTGTAGACTTGAAAAACAGGCACTGTCTGTATTTGAACTGAAATACTTGGAAAATGAAACATGACCTGGATTCCACGGACCGCGGTGTCAGTGGGTCCTCCTCTGTGTGCGCGTTTACCCAGCAGAAGGCCTGCAGCCCCCGGAGCCCTTGCTGGGAGCACACAGCTAGCTGGGGCAGGAGGAGCTTCCTGAAAGCTGCATTGCAGTTTGGACCCTGGGGGCTTTGCCTTTGCTGGCCTTCTATCGTCAGGCTCTGGGGTTTGGGCAGGTCCAGCTAGCTTCCAGAGCCCTCTTCTCAGGACTCTAGAGACCTTTGTGTCTGGTGACTCCATTCTGAGCACAAGATTAAGCTGGCATTACTTTGACCAGCTAGCATGACCTAGCTATAATTTAATTTAAAATGGATTATTCATCATCCCTAGAGGGGGCTTGAACCGGGGTTTGTTCTTTATGTTGCCCCATGGCCCACATTTCAGCAGGCATATTTTCCAACTCTCTGATGCTCTGGCCCAGCTCAGCCCTGAATCTGAATAACTACTGTTTCTCTATAAGCTCGGTTTTTCAGCGGACTCCTTTTTTTGTTGTTGGACATTATTTTTATCTTTACTTTCTGAACAGGTCATACATCAACAGAGTTTAAGAGTCAAGAGACTCTTAAACTTATATGCTGTCTATATAGCGAGTCCTCTTCCCTAAAACAGGGTCACTGATACTTGCTCTATCAACCTGTGTTATCACAGAACAATATTTGGACTTGGCCCCTGTTGCCAGCACAGAGCCCCAAAAGTGAAAGTGAAAGCGAAAGTTGCTCAGTCATTTCCAACTCTTTGCAACCCCATGGACTACACAGACCATGGAATTCTCCAGGCCAGAATACTGGAGTGGGTAGCCTTTCCCTTCTCTAGGGCATCTTCCCAACCNTTGCCAGCACAGAGCCCCAAAAGTGAAAGTGAAAGCGAAAGTTGCTCAGTCATTTCCAACTCTTTGCAACCCCATGGACTACACAGACCATGGAATTCTCCAGGCCAGAATACTGGAGTGGGTAGCCTTTCCCTTCTCTAGGGCATCTTCCCAACCCCGGGATGGAACCCAGGTCTCCTGCATTGCAGGCGGATTCTTTACCAGCTCAGCCACAAGGGAAGCCCAGGAGTACTGTGGTAATACTACAGTGGGTAATCTATCCCTTCTCCAGTAGATATTCCCGACCCAGGAATTGAACTGGGGTCTCCTGCATTGCAGGTGGATTCTTTGCCAACTGAGCTATCAGGGAAGCCCATTTATTTAGCAGTCTCCTTCAGTGTGGCAATGAGGAACCTTAGACAAACATGGATTGAGGTAGAAGCAAGTGTAAGTTGGATAAATTCATTGAAGAGGACTTCCTGAGCCAAAGATCATATGTATTTATAATTTTTCTAGGTGCTGTAAATTGTCCCTCTGTAAATATTGTTCCAGTGTATACTCCCACTATTGAAGTCTGAGAATGTCTGTTTTCCAATATCTTTGGCAAGTGTGTTTTCAATTGTCTGATTTTCCACAGCCTGGAAATCTCAGTGTGTTTAGTTTGCGTTCTCTTATTATGAAGGAGATTGAGCATCTTTTATGTTTTAGAGCCACCTGCATCAACGAGCATTTCTTCCTTAGAGTTCTGGGGGGACCGTTGGCTTTGAGCAGGTCCCTGACCTAAGCTCAAAGCTGGAAGACCCTGTGGCTGCCAACCACCCAGACTCATAGGTGAACGTCTTAGGGAGGAAGTTGCTTGCCGTGCATTCCACTGAAGTGCTGGGAGGTGCAGAAACGAATCCTAACCAGGCTGTTGGTTCCATCTGTCCTAAGATGGATAAATAGAATGTGACACAGTTTGATCAGGGGAACATTTGGGTCCTGGCTTAACACTGATGGAGCTCTATTGTCAGCTTGGGTTATGTCCCATCAGAGCTTTCAGCTTTGACCTCATTGACTTGGTACCTCACTCAATATCATGGAAGTGGGCATGGCCTTATACTTTCTGATGATTAAAAACCATCTTTCTATTATGAAACAAAAATACACATATAGAGAACAGTAAAGTGAACCCCAGTATCTGCGTCACCAAGATTAAACCATTGAAGATTATATAATGCTTGATTCATATATCCCATTTCCTCTTCCTTTTGATTCAGATTTTAAGACAAATAATGTCATTTTGCTCTTATATACTAAATTCTGATGATTAAAAACCATCTTTCTATTATGAAACAAAAATACACATATAGAGAACAGTAAAGTGAACCCCAGTATCTGCGTCACCAAGATTAAACCATTGAAGATTATATAATGCTTGATTCATATATCCCATTTCCTCTTCCTTTTGATTCAGATTTTAAGACAAATAATGTCATTTTGCTCTTATATACTAAAGCTGCTGCTGCTGCTAAGTCACTTCAGTCATGTCTGACTCTGTGCGACCCCATAGATGGCAGCCCACCAGGCTCCCCCGTCCCTGGGATTTTCCAGGCAAGAGTACTGGAGTGGGGTGCCATTTGCCTTCTCCAATATACTAAAGTAAGCATATCTACATATCTATAAAAGGGGTGTTTTCATACATCACTGGAATGTCATTACCATACCTGACAAAGTTAACAGCCATTTCTTGGTATCATCAAATACCCACATCCTGTAAAAATTTCCCAGTTGTCTCACATCTCTCTCTTCTTTTACCATTGGTTTGTTTGATCAGGGTTCACATACTGTGCTTGGTTCTTACGTTCCTTAAAGATTCTTTGTTTCACAGCAGACCCTTTCTCCCTTTGTGAGGAAACAGTCCGCTGTCAAGCCTTTTTCAGCAGAATGCCATCCATTCTATAAATCTGTATTTTTGCTTCATTTTGGGATCATTTAATTTGTTCATGAGTGAGTGAGTGAAGTCACTCAGTCGTGTCCGACTCTTTGCGACCCTNCGTTCCTTAAAGATTCTTTGTTTCACAGCAGACCCTTTCTCCCTTTGTGAGGAAACAGTCCGCTGTCAAGCCTTTTTCAGCAGAATGCCATCCATTCTATAAATCTGTATTTTTGCTTCATTTTGGGATCATTTAATTTGTTCATGAGTGAGTGAGTGAAGTCACTCAGTCGTGTCCGACTCTTTGCAACCCTGTGGACTGTAGCCCACCAGGCTTTTCTGTCCATGGGATTCTCCAGGCAAGAATACTGGAGTGGGTTGCCATTTCCTTCTCCAGGGGATCTTCCTGACCCAGGGATCGAACCTAGGTCTCCCGCATTGCAGGCAGACGCTTTAACCTCTGAGCCACCAGGGAAGCCCAATTTGTTCCTGAAATCCCCTGTATTTCCTGGAGAGTGGAAGCGACTTCTAGAAGCTTGTTTGATATGGATTCAGATATTTGGGTGAGCATCCACAGGAAAAGGCACCTGTTCTTGGATCATTTTAGAAGTCACCAAGATGGGTCTTTCATCTCACTAAGCAAAATTGGAGGGGTCAAGTGACGTCAGCCAGGCCTTTGCATTGCAAATGTCCCCTTCAGTCTTCCCTGTTCAGCATTTCACACAGTGGCTTCATCTACTGACTCTGGTGCCTGAATCAGTTATTTCATTCAGTTCAGTTCAGTTCAGTCATGTCTGACTCTTTTCGACCCCATGGACTGCAGAACACCAGGCTTCCCTGTCCATCACCAACTCCTGGAGCTTACTCACACTCACGTCCATTGAGTCGGTGATGCCATCCAACCATCTCATCCTTTGTCGTCCTCTTCTCCTGCCTTCAATCTTTCCCAGCATCAGGGTCTCTTCCAATGAGTCAGTTCTTCGCATGAGGTGGCCAAAGTATTGGAGTTTCAGCTTCAGCATCAGTCCTTCCAAAGAATATTCAGGACTGATCTCCTTTAGGATGACGGACTGGTTGGTTGTTCTTGGAGTCCAAGGTACTCTCAAGAGTCTTCTCTGATACCAAAGTTCAAAAGCATCAATTCTTTGGTCTCAGATTTTTTTATAGTCCAACTCT
>SJYX01006617.1:315034-390341 GCA_006410675.1 Oreotragus oreotragus | reverse complement strand
ATTAGCTAGATTAAAAAAATTTTTTTTTGATGTGGACCATTTTCAAAGTCTTTATTGAATTTCTTACAATATTGCTTCTGTTGTTTATGTTTTGGTATTTTGGCCACACTTCTTGTGGGCCCTTAGCTCCCCAACCAGGAATTTATCTTGCATCTCTTACATTAGAAGGCAAAGTCCCAACTGCTAGACTGCCAGGAAAGTCCCTTTTTTTTTTTTTTTTTATATAAAGAAAACCAAGGCTATTTGGTCACCGTGGGATGGTTTATACCACTCTTAAAATGGCCAGTGATTTTCTCAGATCTCTTTGCTTCTTAAGTAGTCTATCTTTTTCTACTTTGGGAAATAAATGACGAGGATGATATATTCAGATCATGAAGCTAACCTAGGAGAGAGCTTTCTTCTTAGCTTTTCTCATTATCATAGAATATTCAGCATCAAGTGTGTATGTAATTTCATAATTACTAATTGATTCTTTTTAACCACTGATCTTATCCTTTCACTCTGCCTTTTGTTTTCTCAGAGTCGGTCTGCTTGAGTAGGCAAAGTGTTGCGATATAAGCAAGCATGTAGTCTGAAATACCATCTCTGACTATTCTTTTAGACTGAAGGCCAAACACTTCTTGTTTAGATTACATACCACAGTGACTATCAGTCATATACACTTTAGTGAGAATTACTGCAGTGAGCTTGCTTTCCATTTCACAGGTTAGTTTACTGAAGGAAAATAAATTGATTTGGGAGTTGGTGAGGAGAAACAGGTCTGGAAAGGAGGCAGAGGGAGCTCAGTTGCTGATTGTAGGTCAGTCCTATGTAGCTGTGAGAAGGCTGAGTTTGGAGGCGATAGAGGCAGCTGAGGACATTTCATGCTATAAGGCAGTACTTGGGAGGAGAAATAGAGATAAAGATGTGCCAGGGAATTTTTACTGCTCAAGAACAGGTAAGGTGCTCTTATTAACGGCACCTAGTATACCTATTCTTCACCCATCATACTGTATCATGAACAATGTTTTTTGCTGCAAGTCAAGAACACCATCCTAAGAAAGACCATTGTGTGGACATGTGCTTTTGTGAATGAATATTGATTGGTAAGTTAAGATAGCACAATGGTTAAGTTCACAGGATTTGGGGACAGATCAAACTTAGTACAAGTCCTGGCTTCATCATTTGGACAAGCTTCTTTAATAGCTTCAGCCCTCAGTTTTCCTGCCTGTAAAATGGGGATAATAGTAATAAGACCATAGGATTGCTACAAAAATAAGTGAAAAGTATACTTAAGGCACTAAACACATTTCCATTTACACAAACCTTCAATACATAATAACTTTGAAAAACAGTTTTAAAATGTAAAAAGGAAGAGGTGTTTTTTTTCACTTTGTAAAAGGAGTCTACTACTGTTTGTAGAAAAAGATTTCAGTGTCCCTCATCCGGAGGGCACACAACTCGGGATCTTTCTTTCATGTAAAAGAGTGACCTGGCTGCCGCTCGTTCCTGTTGTTCAGTCGCTCAGTCGTGTCTGACTCTTTGTGACACCGTGGACTCAGCACACCAAGCTTCCCTGTCCATCACTGTCTCCTGGAGTTTGCTGAAACTCATGTCCCTTGACTTGGTGATGCCATCCAACCATCTCACCCTCTGTTGCTCCCTACTCCTCCTGCCCTTTATCTTTCCCAGCATCAGAGTCTTTTCCAATGAGTCAACGCTTCGCATCAGGTGGCCAAAGTATTGGAGCTTCAGCTTCAGTCCTTCCAATAAACATTCAGGGTTTTTCCCCATCTATTTGCTGTGACGTGATTGGACCAGATGCCATGATCTTAGAGGTGCCCTTTAGACATTGCTAGATTGTTCTGGATGCAGAGATTCCTGGCCAGATGAAAAGCAGCATCTAGCAGCTTTTTTTTTAAACTCCTATCGTTTTCAACCCACCTGTCTAAGGATTGTTCCCTAAAGTAGGGCTGAACAAAATTCCTATTGCACCATTTCTGACACCGTATGTTCCTTGAGCCAATGCCGCCATCTTGTGGTGGAGTTACGCTAACACAGTTTGGCACCTAGCCCAGGTTTTTCACTCACTCTGCTCTACCAGGAACATCCCCAGGAATCCCTGTTTTTGTCTCCTTGTCTTTCGCACTTCAGAAAGTGCGGTCAGCTGCCTCAGCTCCATCGGCTCTGGAGATGATGGCACCGTTGCTCACCGCTCCTCTGGCTCTACTTCACCCCTGTGCCGCTCAATGCTGTGTCTACTTGTGTGGCCCTGTATTTGCTTGGGAGAAGGGATGACAAATGCCAAGAACCTGGGTAAAAACAACGTAAGCCTGTTCTGAGGTAGGATTCAAGAGGATACCTCTAACTGTTTCTTATATGTCCTTCTTCAAACCTTAAGTATTTGAGCATGTACAGTCTCTGTAATTAGAACTCACTGTCACACAAGTCTGGAACACTTTCCAAAAGGATCAGTCTGTATACATGACTGCATGTTGCTTCAGGCAGGGTGTCTGCACACCAGGAGGATGGATGAGGCCACTGTGTGTCTGAGGATATGGGAGACCAAGAGTGTCCAGGCAAGATTATTAGCTAAAATAATTGCAGAAGGCTGCTACAAGGAGTGGTCCAAGGACCTGCACCGGCAGCAACATTGAGAACTCACTAGCAGTGTAGACTCTGCAGTGACATCCCAGACCTTCTGATTCAGGCTCTGGATTTTAAGGGGACCCTCAGTAATTTGTACGCACTTTAAAATTTAAAAAGCACTGAGCTATATGACTGACCTAGATAGCATATTCAAAAGCAAAGACATTACTTTGCCGACTAAGGTCCATCTAGTCAAGGCTATGGTTTTTCCTGTGGTCATGTATGGATGTGAGAGTTGGACTGCGAAGAAGGCTGAGCCCCGAAGAATTGATGCTTTTGAACTGTGGTGTTGGAGAGACTCTTGAGAATCCCTTGGACTGTAAGGAGATCCAACCAGTCCATTCTGAAGGAGATCATCCCTGGATTTCTTTGGAAGCAATGATGCTAAAGCTGAAACACCAGTACTTTGGCCACCTCATGCGAAGAGTTGACTCATTGGAAAAGACTCTGATGCTGGGAGGGATTGGGGGCGGGAGGGGAAGGGGACGACCGAGGATGAGATGGCTGGATGGCATCACTGACTCGATGGACGTGAGTCTGAGTGAACTCCGGGAGATGGTGATGAACAGGGAGGCCTGGCGTGCTGCGATTCATGGGGTCGCAGAGAGTCGGACACGACTGAGCGACTGAACTGAACTGAACTGAATAGCAGTGGTTCTCAACTTCTGCTGCGCATTAGAGTAACCCCAGAGCATTTAAAGATACTGACACCCAGTGCTCACCCTAGACTGATTTCATTAGATTCTGCCGACGAGACACAGATTTACACAGTGGCTGACCTTTTAAAATAGGTCCATACAGTTACCCAGAGCTGGACTTGCCCATAAAGTTCTTTCAGGAAGCTGGGCCACAAAACCTTCTTTATTGAAGACCTCACAAAAAGTGTCAAAACCCAGCGAAAATGTTCCAGTAGCAGCAAGCAAGCTAAGGAAGAGGTTCAAATTCTAGTGACAGGCTTTAAAACTTTAAAATGTGGTGGACAAGAAAATAAATAGAAGATTCTGGTGTAGAACCGAGAAGGCCAACCTACCCAAACTTCCAGCGGAGGGTGTTTCAAGGAAAGGAGGCTGGTGACAAAATCCTGAGAATTCTCACTGCTATCTACCAATAAAAGGGGAAAAGAGCCCTGGAGAGTGACTAGGAAGCCTAAAGTAAAAGTTAAGAGTATTGCGAGTTCTTGTGACCTCAGCAGAGGCAAGAAAATCAACAGAGAGCCTGTTTCCCAGTGACCCTGTCTGATCCTGGTGACTGGTTCCCTGCAGGTCCCCATCCATGGAAATAAAATTCTGTTTTATTAAGAGCTGTGTGTGCCTTTAGGCTGTGAAAATTGGATAATGCACATTATGCAGCTTTAAAACTATGATACACCTAGACAGTGTATTATAAAGCAGAGACATCACTTTACCAACCAAAGTCCGTCTAGTCAAAGCTATGGTTTTTCCAGTAGTTACGTACAAATGTAAGAGTTGGACCATAAAGAATGCTGAGTGCCGAAGAATCTATACTTTTGAACTGTGGTGTTGGAGAAGACTCCTGAGAATCCCTTGCACTGCAAGGGGATCAAACCAGTCAAACCTAAATGAAATAAATCCTGAATATTCACTGGAAGAACTGATGCTGAAGCTGAAATTCCAATACTTTGGCCACCTGATTGGGAAGAGTTGACTTATTGAAAAAGACCCTGATGCTGGGAAAGGTTGAGTGCAAGAGGAGAAGGGGGCAAGAGAAGGTAGGATGGTTGGATGGCATCACTGACTCAATGGACATGAGTTCAAGCAAACTCCAGGAGACAGAGAAGGTCAGGGAAGCTTGGCATGCTGCATGCAGTTCATGGGGTCACAAAGAGTCAGACATGACTTTGTGAGTGAACAACAGCAGCAGTTTGGATTGTGGATGAGCAGGTGTCAGGTCTTCAAGAAAAGTTCAGATCAAATAGACTACAGGTAGTATAAATCTAATTGCCTGTAGGGGCCAGATACGTGCTATAAGTAAGTGATGCTGGTTAGGTGTAACACCATAGGGAGTAGTGTGGTCCGTGGGAACTAGAGAGTAAAGCTTCACCTCAAGCGATGGTTCTTAAGTGTGGGCCCCAGCCAATGTCAGCATCACCCAGGGACTGGCTGGTTAGAAATGCAAATCTCTTATAAACAAACTCTGTGGTTGGAGCCCAGGAAAAATTGTTTTAATAAGCTTCCCAGATAGTCCTATGTTCACTAAAGATTAAGAACTGCCAGAGTAAAAATTCTGTAGCTGATTGTTGCTGAGAATGTAAGTCCTGGGTTGTCATATCTTACAATTTTTTTTTTTAAAGAGAAACTTACATTGTGGAATTTTATGTGGAATCTCCTAGTTTTTAAATTCCAGTAATAGGTTTGCATTTTGTAGAAAATACCAAGTGGACTGAACAAAGCACATGATTGTTTTGCAAGGTGTGTTTGTTTGATGTAGAACATCTGGATGAAGTTGCCCATGTTAAGCATGAAAAACATGAAAAGAAGTGACATGGTAAATGTATAAAATACTACAGGAAAGGACAGGAATGAGCCAAACAGAGCATATAAAGATGGATGAGCAGCTCCGCCTAGCAGGGAGAAATACCCAAAGGAAAAGAGAACGCAAAAATGAGATGATAAAATGCCATGAAAATGGAGCCATTATACTGTGAAGAGATTGAGATACATTCCCGGTTTTAAGCCATCAATGGACCAATAATGCTGAAATTCAGTGAACAGACTTTTTACACACCCACCACTGGGCGAGTGCTATGGCCTCCCTTGGGAAAGACGGCCACGCATAGAAGGACTCGCGCCTATAAGCAAGTCCCTGAGTGCCAGCCATCCAACAGCTGTCTCATTCAGTGACGGCATCTACCTTCCCCCACCCCCTAGGTGAGTGAGGTCAGTAGTCTGGTCTGCTGGAGAGACCTTAATACAGCAATCGTTTCAGGTTTGTCTTTTTTAATTTCAGGTATTAAAGAATGGTCTCATGCTTTGATGAATTCAGGAGCAAAAACGTGGAAGGAAAATAAATCGGTGGAGAGACGTGACTGATACAAACCAGAGCAAAGAATAGCACAAGCATAAGGCTGTGATTATTGAACAGGATGTAAATGTTTTAAGATGACAAAATAAAACTAACAATAAAAACAAGGTTAGGAGAGGGAGATGGAGGGAAATTTAAGACCTTAGATTTCCTGAACGTTTTACCCTGCGTCATTTAGCAATATCTAAAATTCAACCAATGTGTTAAAAATAATTCTAATATATTAATCTTCCCCCCACTGTCTTTAAAAATTATTGTTTATTACAATATAAATTAAGCATGTACTAACATGACCAGATATTCCTATCCTTATAGTTTTATACAAAGTAAATACAAACAAAGCTAGTAAAATATAGATTTGCAATGACAGTTTAGAAATAGATTTTTGAATATCCCTATAGGAAAGAGCACAGATCACTGTATAGCAAGATGAATTTTCACAAGATGAACACACTCATCACCACCTGGATTGAAACTTAAAACTTTGTCCTTCTCATCATCGGCTTCCCCAAAGTAGATAGCTCCTAATCTTACTTCTAATACTAGCCTCATTTTGGCTTCTTTGTACTTTATGAAAATGGAATCATAACTTTTGTGACTGGTTCCTTTTTCTCAGTATTACATCCGTGGAACACTCAGTGTTACATCAGCGATGCTCATCCATGTTATTGCAGTTTTTTTGTATTCTATTATATAAATATGCCATAGTTTATCCATTCTATGAGTAATGGATTTTTGAGCTATTTTTGGATCTCGGCTCCTAGAACTGTGCTTCTGTAAACATTCTTACCTTTGTCTTTGGTGAACATATGTGCATTTATCTGTTACACGTATTCCTAGAAGCGGAGTTGCTGGAGCAGAGTACACATATGTTCAGTTTAAGTTAATACTGCCGAACAGTTTTCCAGGGGCGTAGCAATTTATACTTCTACCAGCAGTGCATGATGGTCCATGTTCTTGCCAACAGTTGGTACTGTCAGTCTTTCTGCTTTTAACTATTCTGGAGGGTGTTCAGTGATCATCTCACTGTAATTTTGTGTGTATTTTCTTGACAACTGATGATGCTGAGCACTTTTTCTCATGTTTATTAACCATTTGGATATTCTCTTTTATGTAGTGTCTATTTGCAGTCTTTTTTCATTACAATTATCTGTCTTTTTCTTACTGATGTGTAGAAGGTTTTATATATTGTGAATTCAAGTCTATTATTGGATGTGTAAATAACTGAAGTTCTTAATTTTAGTGAACTCCAAGGTTATGAAGGTATTCTCTTACGTATTCATCAGGAGCTTTATTGTTTTACATTCCAGAGTTAGATTTGCAATTCATCTGGAATTGATTTTTGTGTAGAGAATGAGGTAAGGGTCAAGATTATTGGTTTTTCTTCATATAGGTTTCCGATTGACCCAGCACCATTTGTTGGGAAGACTATCTTTTCTTTACTGCATTGCACTTCCATCACAAATCACATGACTGTATGAGGCTTGTTTCTGGACTGTTTTAGGTCCTTTGGTCAGCCTGTTTATCCTTCTGTCAGTATTACATTATCTTAATTACTACAGCTCTACAGTCTTGATATTTTGCCATAGAATTCCTTTAGTTTTATACTTTAAGATTTTATTGCCTTTTCATGGTCATATGTATTTCCAAATGAATTGTAGCTTTAGCCTGTCAGCTTCTTCAGGGGAAAAAGAAGCATATTGAGATTTTGATTGGGAATAAATTGAATCTGTAGATCATGTTGGAAGGGACTGATAGCTTTACAGTCTTGAGTCTTCCAGCCTAGGATGTCTCCCTCCATTTATTTAAGTCTTTTCTAATTACATTCAGCAATATTTTATCATTTTCTATATAAAGGTCTTGCATATCTTTTGATGGATTTATTCCCAGACATTTGATATTTTGATGCTATTGCAAATGGTCAAGTAATAAATATTTCATTTAAAAATATTTTCTAAGTGATATATAGAAATGCAATTGGTTTTTGTACTTGAGCCTTTTATCCAGATACCTGCTAACTAAATTCACTTATTTATTCTATTAATAATAGCTTATCTGTTGATTCTTCTGGTTTTTGTTTGTTCATTTGTTTTTTAACTTCTACAGTCATGTGATCTAATTCTGGCAGACAGATGGGCTGGGGGTGGATTACTTTGTCCAATTTGGGTCTGAGCTGATTAGAAACTCCATTTCTGTATTTGTGAGAGCTGGCTTATGTTCATTGTCCTTAATTCTAGAGTAGATGCTTTCAGGGGTCCTAACAAAGCCAGGACGTCTCACAGGGCCTTTCCTCCTAAACCCCATATTCTCTCCCCAGTTCGAGAAACCCTGTTTAACTTCTCATCCTCCTGGTCACCAAGTATGTATTGACATGCCTGAGGGGAGATGCAGACTGAATGTGATGTTCACCTCCCTGCGCCTCTCTTCCTTCAGGGACCTTGGCTCCAGGAATCTCCATTTCCTTTCCATTATTACTTTTTAAGTTATAATGAAATGAATGAAGTGAACGAAATGTTATTTTAACTTTTCATTTATTTAATGACTAATGATGTTGAGCATCCTTTCATGTCCTGTTTTGTCATTTGTACCTCTTCTTTCAAGAGATGTCTACTCAGAGCCTTTGTCTACTTAAAAAACGTATCATCTCTTAATATGAGTTGTAAGAACTCTTTATGTATTCTGGATACCAGTCTCTTATCAATCACACAGTTTGCAAATATCTTCTCCCATTCTGCGGACTGTCTTTTCGCATTCTTGACGGTATTGTTTGCCACACGAAAGCTTTCAATTTTGATGAAGTCCAATTTATTTATCTTTCTTTCATTGCTTGTGCTTTTGGTGTTGTACCTAGGAAGGCTTGGCCTAATACAAGGGCGCCGAGGTTTTCCCCTAAGACTTCCAGTTTTAGCTCTTGACTCATGCCCTACATTTAGATCTCTGGTCCATTTTGAGTTAACATTTGCACGTGGTGTAAGGAAGGGGCCCACCTTTATGCTTCTGCCGGTGGATATCTAGTTGTGCCAGTACTGTTTACTCTTCTAAATAGCCCCTTCATCATGTTCTTCTCAATGACCCCAGGACCCTCAGTTCTTCATGGCCTCATGCTTACCCATGGATGGCTGATTTCTGGGACATTTCCTTGTGTTGCTTGTGGTTCTTACCCCTTTCTTCCCCAGGACCTGGATTAGATTAGAGATAACTTCACTCATGAGCGTTGGGCTTTGCTGTCTTCACGACGTAGTGCAGAAGAAGGGGTGGGAGAGTTGGGTGTGGAATGTATATAATTTCACGGAGGACTGGGTGGGCAGTGATCAGGCTATGACACTGCCAAGAGATCCACCCCAATTAAGAAACCACACAGTCTGGCAATCGGAGATGCCTCTGCTCCAGCACCTGCAGCGCTCCTCTTTCTCCTGAAGCCTTGCCATCCAAATCTGTTCCCACTGAGGGTTCTGACCAGGTGTTGACTCTTGCCACTGTGGTCATTAAAGCAAAATGACTTCTTCTTTCCCCAAAAGGAACATCATAAGTGCAACTGAATGCCTCATTTCTTTGGTGTCCAGTGCTCATCCACCAGCAGGCCTGCTTTTTAATATTCCTGAGTACTTTCCGTGTCACCGTGAGCATGCCACCCCTCCCATCCAGGTACTAACCAGGCCTGACACTGCTTAGCTTCTGAGGTTAGACAAGATCAGGTGCGCTCAGGGTGGGATAGCCGTAGGTGAGCGAGCCACTTCTGTTTCCCCTTCTGAAAAGCGGGGGCTTGTAATCTCTGTCTCTAAGTGTAAAGACAAAAAGGCTACTACCTTCCTGAGATCTGGGGTGAACCCTTGAATCTGGAGGCTGTTCATGGAGTGTATCAAGAGATATGAGTGTTAACCTAGTGAATATACAGAACTCTCTTCCTGCTTTTTTGTGTCTTGGCCCTGTATGTTTAACAAGCACTTATAACTGTAAATGGCTTTTCCTCTGGAAGGTTTATAAAAAACTCTTTATGGTCAGGAAGGACTTCATCCACCTTCTCACCACACTTTCCTTGTGTTAAAAAAGCAGAAAGCAAAACCAGCACTAGGAGGGAGTGTTTGACCAGCAGAGGGAAGACTTTCCGGCCAGGTTTTCTGATGTGCTGAAGCTTCGTGCTGCATTGGATGTGTCAGCTGCGTAGTGGAGCCTGTTACCACGTGTTGCTATGTCTCTGAAGAATCCAAAAGGAAAATTAAGAAATTCAGATAAATCATGTGTAACAAGTTGAGAGAATGTGGCTGAACTTTTTTCTGAATTATTCTGTATTTGGCATCTTACCTGGTCTTGAACTGCCCAGTGAAGGTTCATATTTATTCAGTTACTGGTTTAATCAACAGATATTTATTGTGTACCTACTATGCTTCCCTGGTGGCTCAGAGGTTAAAGCGTCTGCCTCCAATGTGGGAGACCCGGGTTCGATCCCTGGGTCAGGAAGATCCCCTGGAGAAGGAAATGGCAATCCACTCCAGCATTCTTGCCTGGAGAATCCCATGGACGGAGAAGCCTAATAGGTTATAGTCCACGCGGTCGCAAAGAGTCGGACACGACTGAGTGACTTCACCTTCACCTTTACCTATGTGCCAGGCATGGTGGCTGGGCTAGCAAGGAACAAAAGAGTTGAACTGCTGTGGAGTTTATTCCAGCAGGAGAAATCTGGAAATAAATATAAATACAGATAAACTACAAACTGACACCTATTATGAAAAAAAAATTAAAGGGTACGATAGGATAGCAAAGAATTAGTTGGGGAATTAATTGGATAGCTGAATTAATTGGAGGAAGGCTTTTCTGGTTAATTTTTTAGAGTCAACTTAACTGGGCTAAGGGATGCCCAGGTAGTTGGTAAAACAAATTTCTGGGTGTGTCTGTGAAGGGTTTCTGGAAAGATTAGCATCTGAAATGGTTAATTGTGGAGATGGATAGGCATCACCCAGTTCCTTGAGGGCCGGAGTAGAACAAAAGGCAGTGGAAGGGTGAATTCACCCTCTCTGTTTGACCCCGGCGTCCAGTTTCTCTTGCTTTTATGCAGGGGTGATGGTGGTTCTCTTTTGGACCCAGCCTTATGCCATCTGGCCTTGGCTGTCAGGCTCGAGGACTCAGACTGAATTACGCCATCGGTTTTCTGGCTCCTGTAGCCCGCAGACAGCAGATCATGGGACTCTTTGGCCTCCGTAACTATGTGAGCCAATTCCAGTAATAATCTCCTTTTATGTACGAAAAATGAGAGTGATAGTTGCTCAGTCGTGTCTGGCTCTTTGTGACCCTATGGACTGTGGCCCACCAGGCTCCTCTGTCCATGGAATTTTCCAGGCAAGAATACTGGAGTTAATTGCCATTCAGTTCTCCAGGGGATCTTCCTGACCCAGGGACTGAACCTGGGTCTCCTGCATTGCAGGCAGATTCCTTACCATCTGAGCCATGAGGAAAGTGAAAGTTGCTCTGTCGTGTCCAGCTCTGTGTGACCCCATGGACTATACAGTCCATGGAATTCTCCAGGCCAGAATACTAGAGTGGGTAGCCTAACCCTTCTCCAGTGGATCTTCCCAACCCAGGGATCAAACCAGGGTCTCCTGCATTGCAGGCGGATTCTTTACTAACTGAGCTATCAGGGAAGCCCAAGAAAGCCCCCCTTTTATGTATAAGTGCATCCTTTTGGTTCTGTTCCTCTGGCGAACTCTTGACTAATACACTGACTATATGACAGACTTGAAGGGGGAATAGTGAGAGGAAGAAGATTCTAAGAAGAGGGAACAGCAGGTGCTAAGGGCCTGGGGTCAGGATGAATTTGGTGCATTTGAGGAATTGAAGAAGCCAGTATGCTTGGATAAAGATGCAGAGAGAGATGAGACGAGACCACAGGCTTAGCGGAATGTGCTGCATGTTTTGACAGTCTGTCCTAAGTGCAATAGGAAACCATTCTAGGGCTCTCAGAAGGGGACTGATACAGTCAGATTTATATGCACATCTTGAGTGTCTCCATGAAGACAGTAAGCTCTTCAAAGCAGGGCTAGAACCTTATGTTTATATGCTTCAGAACCAGCACTGGGCTCTGGGTATCACAGGGGCCCAGCAGGTAAATTGTGATGGTTATTCATGTAGGATTTCATTTAACTTGAAGTTTGAAAGTTTGGTTGGTTGTACTACATAAAAATAGGATATTCATGTCCCTATAACACAGTCTAGGGAAACTAGACTTATTCTAGGTTTATTTTAGTGTGCTAAAAGGATAGAGGCCTTTCTTTTCACATGTATATATACCCATATATGTAGTCATATATACATTTTATGTGTATGTATATATATATACACACATATACATTTACATACATGTATATATATAAAATTTGTTTTTAGTGAAACCACTTCTTAACTTGGAAATCCATAAATGATTTATTACTTTTCCTAATTCCTCCCTATTTCTAGTTGAAGATTGTTCCTTTTTTCAGTATGCCTGAAAATATAGTCCAGCTAATAAATAGGTTCAAAGGCAGACAAAAGGAGTTTCCACAGGTTATGAGAAGATGCCAGGCTCTTGAAAGACCTCCATGGATACAAAAGCATAAATCTCAGAAAACTCTTTTGAAATGTCACTCACCTTCCTTTCTCATAGGAAATCAGGGCCCAGAGAGAAATGAACTAACGTTACAGTTCATCTGGACCTTGTTACTCAAACCAAAGAAGGATGGTAGAGGAGGATGGACCCAGCAGAAGCAAATCCATTTGGAGTTTTATAGTTTCCCATTAAAAAACACACACACACACACACAAAAAAAAACCCTCTTGAACTTTCTGGTAAGACAGATGTATTTATCCAACAGTCAGCACCTGGAAAATATTATTCATTGATGACAATCCAGAGTTATCTATTAGCCAGTGTTATGATGGCAGAGTAACAATGCAGGAGCAGAAGTCAGCATTTGGTGCTGAAGCATCAGGGCCTCTCGGGGACATAAAGCCATCAAAGACATTTTAACATGGTGAAGCATGCGGTCTTAGCAGGCTGGGGAAGTTTGCGCCTTAACATCCCTTCTGTCATTAGTATTTTAAGAAAATATGGATTCCTTCATTCATTTACTCATTTTCTCCCTCTCTCCTTTCCTTCTTCCCTCCCCTCTTTCTCCTCTATTTCTTCCTTCTTTCTTCCCCCTTTTTTTTAGTCCATCAAATATGTTCTGTTCCTAATGTATGGTAGATGCTGAGGTGACTACACAGAGATTTAAGCATGATCTGCCTTCGTGGAGTTTTCATTCTAAGGGAGATAAATACACAGTGTGGGCAAGACCATGTCTAAAAAGTATCCCAAGATTATAAACAGGTTGGAGGGAAGGAGACTGGTAAGGGTGATTAGGTAGTTGTGAGTGACTCAAGGCTTATGGGAAACAGAGGTTCCTCGGCAGTTCGCCTCCTTATTTGCTTTGGGAAGGGGCTGATTCATCCTCATGCATGGCTTTCTTTAGGAAGATTTCCGTGGTCAAGTGAATTTCTTAGATATCAGTACTGATGCCTGACACCAGGATCAACTTCTGATTCTGCCCTCAGGGATTAGCCAAAGAGCAGCTCTGTACGCTCCTGCAAAAGTGGGCACCGAGTTTCTTTTCTCATTTTCCTGCCCAGTCCCCTCTGCATACAAAGAAGTCACCAGATACCCGCCTCTCTCTCTCTGTTTTTTCTCTTGGCTGTGCTGGGTCTCCGTTGCTTTTTCAGGCTTTCTCTAGTTGTGGCCAGCAGGAGCTCCTCCTGGCTGGGGTGCAAGGCCTTTTCACTGTAGTGTCTTCTCTTGTTGCAGAGCACGGGCTCCAGGGCATGTGGGCTCAGTAGCTGCGGCACTAGGCTTAGTTGCCCCAGCATGTGGGATCTTCCCAGACCAGGGATTGAACCCCTGACCCTTGCACTGGCAAGCGGAATCTTTACCACTGGACCACCAGGAAAGTCCCCACCTCTCTCACGTGGGCTGTTTTTCTGCATCCTGGGGACCTGGTGGGCCCTTGCTTTCTTAATGTTTGTTCTGGAGCGTTTTTTTCAATCCCCTTCTTGGATGAGCTAGCTTGCAACTCAATTTATTGGCCCAGATACGTGTCATCTTTACCAGGCACACAGATACACTTTCTTATGACTTCCAGCAGAGGCCAGGGATGGGGAGGGGCTTTCAAAGGTTATTTGCATCTATTCTCCTGCTCCCAGAAAAAGAAAATTTCCTGTGAGCAAAGCTACCTGTTCTTTTTTTTTTTTTTTTCCAGAAACTCTTGAGCAGAATTTGTTCCTGTTGGGTGGCGGCCCTTCTCTGCCATCAGAGGTGGTTCTGTTCCTTGGAGATCTCTTTCACTCTGGAAACTTAAAATCTCTGGCACTGAAACATGATCTGCTCCTGCTGCTGCTGCTAAGTTACTTCAGTCGTGTCCGACTCTGTGTGACCCCATAGATGGCAGCCCACCAGGCTCCCCCATCCCTGGGATTCTCCAGGCAAGAATACTGGAGTGGGTTGCCATTTCCTTCTCCAAAGCATGAAAGAGAAAAGTGAAAGTGAAGTCGCTCAGTCTGTCCGACTGTTAGCGACCCCATGGACTGCAGCCCACCAGGCTACTCCGTCCATTGGATTTTCCAGGCAAGAGTACTGGGGTGGGGTGCCATTGCCTTCCCCGATGATCTGCTCCACGAGGCAGTAAAGCAAGGTGCTTAAGGAAGTAGATGCCTGGAGCCACACAGCTGGCATCCAGAATCCTCATTCTGCCTCTTACAGCTGAGACACTAGCCAGGCATCCTCTCTGCACCTCCGTTTCCTCCACTGTAAGGAAAATACTAGTGTGTCCTTCACAGGCTCCTGAAGGATTGCATATCTGAGGTGTCCAGAAAGGGCCTCTGCAAAGAATAAGCATTGTGGTTTAGTCGCCGAGTTGTGTCTGATTCTTGTGACCCCATGGGCAGTAGCCTGCCAGGCTCCTCTGTCCTCTCTCCATGGGATTTCCTGGCAAGAATACTGGAGTGGGTTGCCATTTCCTTCTCCAAAGCATCATGTAACTTTCCTCTATTATTATTTCACCTTGGATAATAGAAAGACAATTCTTAAACTAAATTCTTATTAGCAACATTTTTTTTCTCTTAATTGGTAAGAAATATTTGAAAAGGAATATTCATACATGTTTCTACAGCCATAGAGATAACATAGATTGAGAATCACTGACTTTCTTCTGTCCTTTCACGGTCACCTCCAACCCCAGCCCCATGCACCAACTGCCCTGCCGTCTGTCTCTGTACATTCTGTTTGTCTTTCTAGAGTGTCATATAAATAAAAGTGTATAGTATAGAATCTTTCATGTCTGACTTAGTTTGCTCAGTGTAATGTGTTCAGGGCCAGCTATACTGTCCTGTGTATTAGCTCATTTCTTTGTACTGCTGAGCAGTATTCCACGGTGGGGACAGATCTGTATCACACCTTGTCTATCCATTTGCTTGCGGACAGGCATTTGTTTTATTTCCAATTTGGCTGTTATGAATAAGGCTGTTATGGGCATTCACGCAGACATCTTGTGGACATGTTTTCATTCCCTTGAGTAAATACCCAGGAATGGAATTGCTAGTTTCTTGACCAGTGGATGTTTTACTCTGTGAAAAGTTAAAATATTTTCCAAAATGTTATCATTTTTCATCCTCACCAGCAGTGTATGAGAGTTCCAGTTACTCCACATCACCAACACTTAGTATTGTCAAATTAAAAAAAAATTAGCCACTTAAATAGCTATACGATGCTATTTCATTGCAGTTTTTGTGTTTCACGCATGACTAATCAGGTTAAGCATCATTTCATTTGCCCATTAAAAATTTGTATATCTGCTTTGGTGAAGTGTCTTGTTAAAATCATTTACTCGTTTGTCTATAAATTGGATAACTTGTCTTTGTATTACTTGTTAGAGTTCTTTATATGTATATTTTTTAGTTACAAGTCCATTGTCAAATATTTGTATTATGATTATTTTTTTCTGAGATAATTTTAAAAATTTTCACTCTTTCCAAGCTATATCAGGTATTGATCAAGTAGTCCCAAACCAGGGAATCTCTTAAAGAAACACCAAGTAATTGCTTGCCCCTGCAACCTGGTATTTCTTCCATCCTTGGAGCTAAATGTTTACATTCAGAGTTGAAAAGACACCCTGTGTGAGCCTAGAAGCAGCATTCCATCTAATGCTGTCAGAATAAACAGCTTCAGACCAGCATTCTCAAATCTGCAAGATGGAACAAACAGATGTTTTGTCCATCACAGGAGGAGGTCTATCACATTTCTGAAAAGTTGTCTCTTTCTTCTTCAGCGTCCTGGCTTTTATTAGTGAGCAGTCTGACCAGATGTGCATCCCTTGGCCTCTTTGCTTCTCTTCTGACAGACAGTGTAGTTACCCAAGATGGCCAATTATGTCCTTTAGGCATAGAGGTGGCCAGTGGAGCCCTCTTTGACCCCACAGGAGAAGGACCCAGGAGGCATGTGTCTAGACCAGGAAAATAACCTCTAAGCCAATGGCAGATGAAGGAGAAAGTAGTGGTTTAGGCATTTAGGAAACTTCTAATTTCCATCATTCTCTAACAGATAGTAAAATAATAAAACTACTGTCTAATGTTAATCAGGTGTTGACTAGCTGCCAGACAGTTCACACAGGTCTTCTTGACTCTTCCTAAGAACCCCAAAGAGGAAGGCACTTTTGTTATCCTCATTTCAGATAAGGAAGCTGAGGCTTAGAGAGATTTTGTTTAAATTGTGGGTTTATTTTGTTGTTTGTTTTAATTTATTTGGCTGTGCTGGGTCTTAGCCGTGGCATGCAGGGTCTTTAAATGCCATAACTGGGTGGCACTATAACTTAGTTGCAACGTGTGGGATCTAGTTCTCTGGCTAGGGATCAAACCTGGGCCCCTTGCATTGGGCTGATTCAAGCCTGTGCCTCTGCCTCCCCCAACCCCTGCCTAAATCACAGATGTCCATGTGCTCAGATCTTCAAGACTGCTCACAGAGAGCTGGAACTGTGAATGTCAAACCTGGGAATGCCAGGAGATCTCTGTACTTAGTCTGAGCTAGCCCTTGATTTCTGTGCCAGACAACTGTGCCCACATTTTTGGATATGAAATCTAGGAATTCAGGAGGATATTTTCAGAACTGAAACGAGGGGAACACCCAAATTCATATGGAAGCTGAAGCTCAGGAAGCCCTCACCTGTGTCTCTAGACAGCTCTCAGCAGAGTTTCAGGGGAGGCTGGGCTTTCCAGCTATGAAACTGTGGAGGAGGCAGGACAGATACAAACCAGAGAAGGCAAGTGTGTGTGCGTGCACGCAGGTTCATTCTCCCATGAGCCCAGCAGGCGTGAGGTGGTGCATGTGGCTGAGGCTGCTGCACATGGCGGCCTCTCAGTGCTGGGCGTCCCAGCCGAAGCCTGGCACGACTGAAGGGGCTATGGAGTATGAGGAAACCCAGCCCTGCTCAGTGGCCTGGAATCATGGGACTCTGCTAGGCTCTAGGATAGCTCTGCTTGATGCTTTTTTAAAAATTAAAGTATAGTCAATTTTCAGTGTTGTGTTAGTTTCAGGTGAATAGCAAAGTGATTCAGTTATATATATATATATTTATATCTGTGTTTATACATCTTTTTCAGATTCTTTTTCCCTTATAGGTTATTATAGAACATTGAGTGTAGTTTCCTGTGCTATAAGGTAGGACCTTGTTGGATATCTATTTTATATATATAGTAGTGTGAATCTGTTAATTCCAAAAGTGAAAATGTTAGTTGCTCAGTCACGTCTGACTCTTTGGGACTCCATGGAATGTAGCCCACCAGGCTCCTCTGTCCATGGAATTCTCCAGGCAAGAATACTGGAGTGGGTTGCTGTTCCCTTCTCCAGGGGATCTTTCCAACCCAGGGATCAAACCCAGGTCTCCTGCATTGCAGGCAGATTCTTTACCATCTGAGCCACCAGGAAGCCCCAAACTCCTAATTTATCCCTCTCCTCATTCCTGTTTGGTAAACACAAGTCAGTTTTCTATGTCTATGAATTTGCTCTGGTTTGTAACTAAGTTCACTTGTGTCTTTTTTTTTTTTTTTAGATTCCACGTATAGGTAATAGGTGGCATCATATTTGTCTTTCTCTGTCTGGCTTACTTTACTTAGTGTGTTGAGGTTTCTGACCAATGATCACACCAAAATTTCCAACCCAGGGATCAAACCCAGGTCTCCTGCATTGCAGGCAGATTCTTTACCATCTGAGCCACCAGGAAGCCCCAAACTCCTAATTTATCCCTCTCCTCATTCCTGTTTGGTAAACACAAGTCAGTTTTCTATGTCTATGAATTTGCTCTGGTTTGTAACTAAGTTCACTTGTGTCTTTTTTTTTTTTAGATTCCACGTATAGGTAATAGGTGGCATCATATTTGTCTTTCTCTGTCTGGCTTACTTTACTTAGTGTGTTGAGGTTTCTGACCAATGATCACACCAAAAGCTGTTAACAGGTTCCTTTGCCAGCCCTGAGCAGTAGATAGAAGATTGGTTTTGGTTTTGATTAGCTTAGTGGTTCTGAGGTTTTGGGGGAGAATAAAAGCACACTTATCTCCTTAAAACATTAGATCAGTACCTAGATTAGTTCCTGTTTATTTTTTATTTTGAAGGAGAAGAGGAGGAGGCAGAGGTGTGGAGTTTGATTCTGGGAAGGAGCAAGGCACCCACACCCAGAACAGTGATGCACGAGGCCAGCACCACATGTTGCCTGAGCCCTGACCCTAATCACACCACAGCATCCCCCATCCTTCAGGCAGGAGTTTCTTCCTCACTTCTATACGAACTGTCATCAGGAAGGGCTCTGTATATCAGCCATTTCCCCACGTGGTTAATCTCTGTCAAGGGAGGCAGAGCGCTATGGTGGTTAATGCGCTAGAGCCGGCCTGCCTGTGCCCAAGTCCCGTAATAAACGGATGCATTTACTTAGCTTTTCTCGCCTTGTCACTCATTTTAGTTTGCTTCAGTCTCTTCCCATGTTACATGATGACACCACAGATACAGTTGTATATAGAATTTTTCATTTCTCCTGCTTATTTAACTTATATGCAGAGTACATAATGAGAAACGCTGGACTGGAAGAAACAAAAGCTGGAATCAAGATTGCCGGGAGAAATATCAATAACCTCAGATATGCAGATGATACCACCCTTATGGCAGAAAGTGAAGAGGAACTAAAAAGCCTCTTGATGAAAGTGAAAGTGGAGAGTGAAAAAGTTGGCCTAAAGCTCAACATTCAGAAAATGAAGATCATGGCATCCGGTCCCATCACTTCATGGGAAATAGATGGGGAAACAGTGGCAACAGTGTCAGATTATTTTTGGGGGCTCCAAAATCACTGCAGATGGTGACTGCAGCCATGAAATTAAAAGACACTTACTCCTTGGAAGAAAAGTTATGACCAACCTAGATAGTATATTCAAAAGCAGAGACATTACTTTGCCGACTAAGGTCCGTCTAGTCAAGGCTATGGTTTTTCCTGTGGTCATGTATGGATGTGAAAGTTGGACTGTGAAGAAGGCTGAGCGCCGAAGAATTGATGCTTTTGAACTGTGGTGTTGGAGAAGACTCTTGAGAGTCTCTTGGACTGCAAGGAGATCCAACCAGTCCATTCTGAAGGAGATCAANACATGGAACAACAGACTGGTTCCAAATAGGAAAAGGAGTACGTCAAGGCTGTATATTGTCTCCCTGCTTATTTAACTTATATGCAGAGTACATCATGAGAAACGCTGGACTGGAAGAAACACAAGCTGGAATCAAGATTGCCGGGAGAAATATCAATAACCTCAGATATGCTGATGACACCACCCTTATGGCAGAAAGTGAGGAGGAGCTAAAAAGCCTCTTGATGAAAGTGAAGGAGGAGAGTGAAAAAGTTGGCTTAAAGCTCAACATTCAGAAAACGAAGATCATGGCATCTGGTCCCATCACTTCATGGGAAATAGATGGGGAAACAGTGGAAACAGTGTCAGACTTTATTTTGGGGGGCTCCAAAATCACTGCAGATGGTGACTGCAGCCATGAAATTAAAAGATGCTTACTCCTTGGAAGAAAAGTTATGACCAACCTAGATAGTATATTCAAAAGCAGAGACATTACTTTGCCGACTAAGGTCCGTCTAGTCAAGGCTATGGTTTTTCCTGTGGTCATGTATGGATGTGAAAGTTGGACTGTGAAGAAGGCTGAGCGCCGAAGAATTGATGCTTTTGAACTGTGGTGTTGGAGAAGACTCTTGAGAGTCTCTTGGACTGCAAGGAGATCCAACCAGTCCATTCTGAAGGAGATCAACCCTGGGATTTTTTTGGAAGGAATGATGCTAAAGCTGAAACTCCAGTACTTTGGCTACCTCATGCGAAGAGTTGACTCATGGAAAAGACTCTGATGCTGGGAGGGATTGGGGGCAGGAGGAGGAGGGGACGACCAAGGATGAGATGGCTGGATGGCATCACCGACTCGACGGAAGTGAGCCTGAGTGAACTCCGGGAGTTGGTGATGGACAGGGAGGCCTGGCATGCTGCGATTCATGGGGTCGCAAAGAGTCAGACACGACTGAGTGACTGAACTGAACTGAACTGATGGGTTGATTTTTATTCCCAGATAATGGGAATCACGGGGTCAAAAGGTATCTTATTAGTGTGTGAACTTAAGTTACCCGCTATCTCCATGCTTAAGTTTCCTTGTGTGTAAAGTGAGATTGATCATGAGGTTTGTTGTGCGAATTAAATGTTACCATATGTAAAACAATGATGTCTGGCACAAAGCAAGTCTTATACTTAGTGCTTAATTTATTGTTATCTCTGTCATAGTTCAGTTCACAATTTTATGCCTTCTCTCTAGTTGTGAAATGAAGGGTTATACTCTATTGAAAAAATAGCTTAGCTTTTAGGGAGTGGTGGGAAGTGACTTCTTTAGAGGAGGGCATTTAGCTGATTCCTTGACTCACAGCCAGGGGCAGCCCTCTCTGCCAGGGAGATGGGTGCAGCTCTTAGAGGCTAGTGGCAAAGAGTGCAGGCAGAAGAGACCTCTTTGGCTAAACCAGGGAACCCAGCAGCCCAGCGTCCCAAGACAGATCAGCTGCCCACAGGCTTGCTCCCCTCCCGCCATGCTCAGTGTTCCCTGATTTTCTTCCCGGACAGTCTGTGAGGCCGCCGGAGACCCGGCAGTGCAGTGACAGACACGTGATAAGGACTGAGGAAAGGCGTTTGAGGAAAGAAGTCCCACTGGGGAGCAAAGCTGTTTCATCACCTGCTTCTGCCTGTCACTTCTGCTGCCCCCAAGACCCAGGTGTCACGTAAACATTTACAGGTTCTTGAAGGCAAGTAGTCACTCACGTCCAGAGGCGCCACTCAGTTAGGTTCAAGTTCTTAAAGCAGTGGACTGTGGATTTTGGGTTACTGGGAGCCCTTGGCATGACTGTCTCCCATGATTTTCCTAAGGCTCACATCCAGATGCCCTAAATAGGTGAGTAGACCTTAAGGACAGTTGCCATCAATTTCCTTGTTAGTCACACTAGGCATTTTATTTAAAAGGTTGTTAAATTACATTTTATTTATTTCCAGCCTTATTGAGATATAGTTTACATGTAACTGGAGAAGGCAATGGCACCCCACTCCAGTACTCTTGCCTGGAAAATCCCATGGATGGAGGAGCCTGGTAGGTGGCAGTCCATGGGGTCGCTAAGAGTCGGACACGACTGAGCGACTTCACTTTCACTTTTCACCTTCATGCATTGGAGAAAGAAATGGCAACCCACTCCAGTGTTCTTGCCTAGAGAATCCCAGGGACGGGGGAGCCTGGTGGGCTGCCGTCTATGGGGTCGCACAGCGTGGGACACAACTGAAGTGACTTAGCAGCAGCAGCAGTCACATGTAACATTGTGTAAGTCTAAAGAGTACAGTGCGTTGATTTGAAACACTTACATATTGCAAAATGATCACCATCATAGCATTAGCTCACAGCTTCATCATGTCACACATCTGTTTTTTTGTGATGGAAACATTTAAGATATACTCTCTTAGCAACTTTCAAGTATACTAGTATTAGCAATTTTCAAGTAATAATAGTATTATTGCCATGCTGCACATCAGGTCCTCAGAACTTATCCATCTTATAACTGAAAGTTGGCACCCTTTCATCAGCATCTCCCCTCACTCCCTGCCATGGTAACCACTGTTCTACTCTATTTCAATGAGTTCAGCTTTTTTGGGTTCTACATCTGAGTGAGGTATCTTATTTCACTTAGCATAGTGACCTCAAGATTCATCCATGTTGTCACAGACAGCAAACTTTCCTTTCTCATGGGTGAATGGTACTCTACCTGTGTGCATGTACCACATACTCATTATCCATGCACCTGCTGATGGACACTTGGGTTGTCCCCATACCTTGGCTGTTTTGAATAATGCTGCATTGAATACGGGGGAGTTCAAAGAAAGACATCTTTTCAACTTAGTGTTTTCATATTCTTCAGATTAGTACCCAGAAGTGGAATTGCTGGATCACATAGTATTTTTACTTATAATTTTTTGAGGAACCGTGATGCTGTTTCTATAGTGGGTGCACCAGTTTACACTCCCAGTAACAGTGCACAGTGGTTTTCTTTCCTCTGCATTCTAGCCAACATGTGTTCTTTTTGATGATAGCCTTTCTGACTGTACACTTTATTCCCTGGTGATTTTGGAGTGATACATATGCCTATACATGGTCCATCTATACATGGGCCACCAAAGACTGACATTTCTTGATTTAAAAGGAAACAATCTAAATGTGTATTCTATCTTTCTTATCTGTTATTTGATTACCTTAGAATTTGACACTGAGAAAGGATTCACTAGCACAGCAAGGGTGATTAATAAATGCTTGTTGAATAAATGAATTGATGAACAGACCATGGTTTACTTAGCTGTTCCTTGTTTTTGGACTTTTAGGATACTTCCTTTTTAAAAAATTATGAATAATGTTACCTTGATTATATTTGTGTGTGTATAGCTTTTTCTTTCTTTTAGGTTATTCTTTAAGAAGTGGGATTTCTGAGTCAATGGTTATGGATGAATTTATGGCATTTGATATGTATTTCTAAATTTCTTTGGCCAAGATTTGTGCCAATTTCTGATGTCCCCAGTAATGTTTGAGTGCCATTTTCACACCACCCTTATTGGCTTTGGTTGTTAACATAAAATTTCATTTGGTACTTTATCAGATAAATATGGTTTCTTGATAGTTAATGTTGTATTTTTTTGACTTCCAGTGACTATTCTTCTGTTTTTGATTGCTAGTTTAATTTACTGTTTTGTGAATTCTGTTCACCACTGTGTTCTATTATCAATGAAATGACACATGTCTTACAAAGTTATTAGCCCTTTATACTGTGTGCAATAAATGTTTTCCCTAGTCTATTTTTTACTTCCTTTTTCTCTCTCCTTCCTGTATACCTTCCTTTTTTCTTTCTATTGTTTTAATGTCCAGTTAGTCAAATCTGTTGATCTTTTCCTTTGATTTTTTTGTTTCTCAGCCATTAGAATGTGAACGCTAATGTGAAACAGAGGGGAAAGAGAAGCGCCGATACACGAGGTGGGAGAATTTCTCTAGTCTTGAATTGCTGGCTAGTTTACATCTCTCTTCATATTTTGTTGTTGTTTAGTCGCTAAGTCGTGTCCGACTGTTTTTGACCCCGTGGACTACAGCCCACCAGGCTCCTCTGTCCATGGGATTTCCCAGGCAAGAGTCCTGGAGTGGGGTGCCATTTTCTTCTTCAGGGCATCTTCCTGACTGAGGGATTGAACCTGGGTCTCCTGCATTGGCAAGTGGATTCTTTACCACTGAGCCACCAAGGAAATCCATTCCATGTTTACCTAGGGAATTTTCAGCTGTGTGACTAGTTCATAGTGGGAAGGGTAGGTTATCGTTGCAGCACTTTTGCCATAGTGCCTTTGTTCTATGGGACTGAGCAGTAAACAGACAGAGGGCTCTCTCTGTTTCTTCCTCCCTCAATGCTCCCCCTGGAGAAGGCGATGGCACCCCACTCCAATACTCTTGCCTGGGAAATCCCATGGACAGAGGGGCCTGGTGGGCTACAGTCTATGGGGTCTCAAAGAGTCGGACACGACTGAGCGACTTCACTTTCACTTTTCACTTTCATGCACTGGAGAAGCCAATGGCAACCCACTCCAGTGTTCTTGCCTGGTGAGTCCCAGGGACGGGGGAGCCTGGTGGGCTGCCGTCTACGGGGTCGCACAGAGTGGGACACAACTGAAGCGACTTAGCAGCAGCAGCAGCGCTCTCTCTGTGAAGACTGAAGATGGGAGGTGGGGAGAAAGGCAGCTGACTTGAGGCTGGAGGAAGGAAGAGTCTGTGACAGTAAAATGTGCTTCACTGCTCGTAAGTGAGACGGGAAAGAGGAAGGCTGGAGTCAGTGTTTCTTGGCCCGTGTAAAGCTGGTCTTTAAGGCTGAGTTAGGGGGTCTGAGCACAGCGGGAGTGTTGGTGCTGGCAGCGGTGTGCAAATGCATTACACAAAAGGGAAGAAAACCATCCCTCAGATGAGATGGAAATGTTAGGCCAGGCCTCCTCCGGGTTTATCTGAAAATCAGAATACTGAGACTTCTGAAGACTAGTTCCATGGAAGATCTGAAGGGCCTTCTTCTCTGGGGTTTCCCATCTGGGTTTTCAATAACTTTTGCGTTTCCCACAGCGGCTGGGTTCGGGGATGCATTACACAAAAGGGAAGAAAACCATCCCTCAGATGAGATGGAAATGTTAGGCCAGGCCTCCTCCGGGTGTATCTGAAAATCAGAATACTGAGACTTCTGAAGACTAGTTCCATGGAAGATCCGAAGGGCCTTCCTCTCTGGGGTTTCCCATCTGGGTTTTCAATAACTTTTGCGTTTCCCGCAGCGGCTGGGTTCGGGGAAAAATGGTGCTAGTTGTTACATAACCAAACGGAGCCCTTGTCCCAGCGCCAGTTCTGGGAGCTAGTTTCCAGACAGTTCACATGGGAAGGGGCAGGCTGTGAAAATTCTCTTTCTCAGGGGGCGAGTCCTGCTTCCCCTTGTGTTATTTTAAGCATTAGGTTATCATTGCCCCACGGCCTGACTGCAGCATGTGGCTTGTGTGATGTATTTTAGCAAAGAACTTGATAAAATGGCAAAACTGACCTAAAAAGTCACTGAGATTTAAACCATTTGTACTTCCTCTCTTAGTTATGCAGCGAACATGGTAATTGTAATGAGAGGTGAGTGTAAGAAGTTACATAATTTTGATCTCAGTACAGCGTGAAATCCCAAATGGGAGATTTATGAAGGCTGAGTAACACAGAAGAGAAATTCTGGGCTTCACGTAAGATTCAGTTCTGTCTGATGCTGAGAATGGCCTCTAACAGCCCCTGTTTTTTGCCAGTAAATATTAATGTTGCCAGGCACACCTATGACCAGCTACTGACAAAACAAGCCATTAGGCAAGCCTGAAGGCCTGATGGAAGGACTGTTGCCCTTCAGGGGCTTCTTAGCCCTACTTCATCTTCTCCCGTCTGAGCTGGCCCACAGTGGACACTCAAGGTAGTTGGGTTGCCTTGCTGGCTGACGGAGGGAGCAGCAAGGGAAGAATGGACTCTTTCCTGCTCTTCCTTACTTGAGGGCAGCCAGGGTTGCGCATAGATCCTAAGAAGCCCCTCTGATACAGTATGTTCAAATAGGAAGGGCCTGGGGTCTTCCTGGTATGGTCTTTAGAGGCCGTGGCTCTGGCCTCTTAGAACTGACAGTACAACAGCCAGTATTTAATGGATTTTAGGCACTGTACTGAAACCCTTAGAGTACACCAAGTGAGAGCTCTGAGCCAACTGTATCATCACCTCCTGGGAATTTTCTAGAAATGCAGACAGAGGTCTCAGCTGAATTGGAAGCTTTGGAGATGAAGCCTAGCTCTCTATGTCATAGCAAGCCCTATAGGGGATCCTGATGTACCCTGAAGTTTGAGTATCACTGTTTTGGGGTTTTTGTCAATCCACATGACAACCCTATGGAGTACAACCTATTTTAAAAAGTCTTGAACTTCTCTGGCAGTCCAGTGGTTGAGACTCTGCACGTCCAAGGCAGGGGACGTGGGTTTGATTCTTGGCGGGGGTCTAAGGTCCCATAGGCTATATGGGCCCACAGGCATGGCCAAAAATAAATAACTAGTAAATAAAAAATGAAAGTCTCAAATTTGTAGGCAAGGAAAGACAAAGGAATTCACTGAGGATTTCACAACAGGAGAACTGGGGTTTGAACCAGATATGCTGACTAATAGCCCAAGATCTTTGCAATCACACTGAGATATGGGGATAATAACAGACAGGAGAGGAGAAGGACAAGCTTTGTAGGTAATGAGAAACAAGGGTGACTTTTATTTAGGTGTATTTACCCAGCTTCCAACTGTGCTGGGGCCTGTTCCTACCGGGTGAGACTCAGTTGTAAACATCTCTCTCCAACTCTGATTTCAGTAATATCAGATGGGTTGCTCAAAATTTGTTATTCTGGGAATATTTACACCCCAGAAACTATCAGGTATTGCAAGTCAGGGCTTCCCCCACCCTCAGCCAGTTGTTAAACATTTACCATCACACCATTGCCCAAATATATTTGTGTTTGTGTGTAGTCTATATTCTTACTAGATATAACATACCAATTACGAAGGCTAATTTAAAGCCAGCACCATTCATGGATTCATTAATATTTTTGCCACAGCTATATTTTCTCATGTCTAGAATATTGCTTTGATGGCATTTACATGTCAGAACCTTAGAATGAGAAGGGAACTTGGCATTTATCTTCTCAAAATTCTCTGTGTTTAAGAAAAATAAAAGAAAAAAAAAAGTACAGTAGTATCACTAGTTGATCCTAAAGGAAATCAACCCTGAATATTCTTTGGAAGGACTGATGTTGAAGTTGGAGCTCCGATACTTTGACCACCTGGTGCAAAGAGCCGACTCATTAGAAAAGTCCCTGATGCTGGGAAAGATTGAGGGCAGGAGGAGAAGGGGATGACAGAGGATGAGATGGTTGGATGGCATCACTGACTCAGTGGACATGTTTGAGCAAGCTCCAGGAGATGGTGAAGGACAGGGAAGCCTGGTGTGCTGCAGTCCATGGGGTCACAAAGAGTTGGACATGACTGAGCGACTGAACAACCGCATCGCCTGCTTGGGAGGAGCCCCAAGGCCTGAGACATCCTTTCTGGGCCCTTTTGGTAACTCCTGGGCTCTGGTGGGGAAAGACAGAGCTGGTCCAGACGTTGGCAAACCTGATGAGGAGGGTGGAGTGGGAGTTCCCTTCTCTGCGGCCTGGCAAGGGTGTGGGAGAGGTGGGGTCGAGAGCTCCCTGCCTCTGGAACAGGGTAATGAATTGAAATGTCAACACAGAGCCTTCTGTGAGCTTCTGTCTCAGAGGGATTCATGTAGGAACAACTGAGGATTTGAGATTTCAGGGTTTCCAGGCAGGAGTGGAAGGGAGGGCAGGGCTTTCTGTAGTTTCCCGCCAGCCCCTCATTCCATCTCTGTCTTGGAAAACGGGTTACACCACTCCCTGGCCAATGGGGTGTCCCTCTCCCCAGATGGTATCAGGAATGAATTAGCATGTTTCCCTCTTGTAAGTGATCCTCTTTTTGAGTAAACATCCCCTGGGTTTCTGTGATGTGTAACTAATGGAGTGCTAAACTCTCAGGGCTGGTTTAAGACTCCGAGCGCACACGTGTTGCCAATCCATCATGCTCCTAATACTAATTAACATAGCAGGGCCACAATAAAGCCACAGATCCTACACACATTACCCGGCTTGGGTTACTCTCTCATAGCAATCCTGCTGTTGACCCACGGAGAGCTCACATTGGGAAAAGGAGCTCTGGCCCCTTCTCCCTGGGCTATCTCCAAGTGTGCCTGACCAGGGGGTGGGGGGTGAGCGTGGGGGACACACTGTTTCTCTAACACCCTGGGCTACCATTCAGACTGGGATTTGGGGCCCTGCCTGGCTCACAGCTCTTAAGCAGGCCTTGATGGGAGATTTTCTGACTGAAAACTGGCTTACCTGCACACTGCCAAAATCATTTATCCCCATTTATCCCCTTACCTCAAAGTCAGCCAGACAGATAGGCATCTCCGTCTTGACTGGGGTGTTGGTTGCACAGGTGTACACCTCTGTCAGAAGTCATTGGATCGTACGCTTAATGTCTATGCATTTCACTAAATATAAATTCTCCCTCAATTACAAAGTTCTAAAAATTACTCTTTATAGCTACGTGTCTGAATGAAATCAGGACTTTCTGAGTGTCTTATAGTCAAAACAATTTATAGAAACAGATGCTGAAGTTACTATATTAGGCATCCATCACCTTGTCAAATCTTGTGGTCATTATTCTCTAATGACGTTATTCCCATTCATTTAAGTGACTTTGGATGTAAACTTAGAAAATTATGAAAAAAAATAAAGGGAAGAGCATGTTCAAAGCCCATCCTGATGGAGCCTCATAAAATATTAAGAATTCCTGCTTTAGAGGCCTCTCATAAAGGGGTGATTGATCCAAGGGAAACATGATAAAGCGGTTTATAGTCTGGTGTTGAAATGCTCAGCAAACAAATCTTGTGTAATATAGCATCTGGTTAAGGCTCCCTTTCCTCAGTTTCCATGATTTAGAGACTGCCACGTGGGGCTGGGCTGAGGCAAGTGGAGAAGCAGAGATACACAGGGTCCCCACTCCTGTTTCAGTGAGGGTGGCTCAGAATTTAACTTTAACATTGGAGCCTTGCAGGATGCTTTCTTTTGTAGAAAGGTTCTTAAGGTAAAATATGTTGGAAAATCATGAGCAAATGATCCCAGCTCTCAATTTAATATGTTTATCATTCTATAGCTTAACTAGGAGATATTCACATATTATCATGGGAGATTTTCATTGTTATCTTTCCAGAGTCAACAAATCTTTTCATGTTGAAGTATGCCTGACATATTCTGTGCAAAAGTAATAGTTATGCATAATGTAAGATATTATATGTACTTATGAAATCACATATACTTATATATGTGGTATATACATATACTTAATAGTTTCATGAAATAGAAAATAACTATGCATAACCTAGAATATTTTAATATTTAAAAAATTATGGATCAGAAATTGTTCCATAACAATAGGAGGAAAAGTAAAAGTAACTTTAAGAGTATTGCATGCAGAAAGATGACCTAACAATGTTTTTATTGTGCCCTCCCTGTCTAAATATTTTTAAAGATCGGGTTGTTGGTAGATAGTGGCTTCTTTTTCACATATTCTTAGCTTAGGGGCTTGCTTATTTAAGTGTTGAACAAGTAGGCATATCAAGAGAATAATAAAACAAGTCAACAGAAGCCTTGGGAAAAAAGACAAAAGCAAGCAATGTCACATTGTCAGGCTCGAGAAAAATCAGAGGAAGAAGCTAAAAGCTTGTAAAAGAGACAGCAGTTAAGTAAACCATTTCGATTAGGACGAATAGTGTCAGCACATCGATAATTTGATAATTAGCTAATTGTGATGGCTTTGCTCCACCTGCAGGATTACCCTAAAATACAACTTCATTATCCATGATATGCTTGATACACCACTGGTAAATGAAATCTATCAAATCTATCTTTTAAATATTAGCATCATTATGTAAGTTAATAAGTAACATTATAAAGATGGGGCTTTTTCTGTCTAAGGTCTCATTCTGAATATGCCAGTGGTTAAGTACAGACTAGATGGATTTTTACTTGCTAAATACTGAGTTTGGTTTCTTTCACTCTCATCTTTTTTTGGGATAAGGTAGGATATATTCCTCTAACATGATATTGTCTGACTTAACTGTCACATAAAGTGTGCTTTCCGTCTGCACATCCAGGGAAGTCATCTAATCCAGATCTGCTCTTTGCTGCCCGGCCTTGGGCCCCTTTACTTTGTGTGATGCTCTTGTTAAACACACATTGGCAATCTGAGTTGGTTCTGGAACTGAAACCCGTTTGCCATCTTGCCTCTGCCCAGCACTGCTTCCTGACTCAAGGATCTCTGGCCAGTGGATCCCTCTCTTTGCAGTGACAACACTTTTTGCTTGTTAGTGTGGTGCTAAGTCGCTTCAGTCATGTCTGACTCTGTGCGACCCTATAGACAGCAGCCCACCAGGCTCCCCCGTCCCTGGGATTCTCCAGGTAAGAACACTGGAGTGGGTTGCCATTTCCTTCTCCAATGCATGAAAGTGAAAGTGAAGTCACTCAGTCATGTCTGACTCTTCGAGACCCCATGGACTGCAGCCCACCAGGCTCCTCTGTCCATGGGATTTTCCAGGCAAGAGTACTGGAGGTGGGTGCCATTGCCTTCTCTGCTTGTTAGTGTACCCTTTCATAACTCCTCCTTTCACATATGTGGATCTGAATCTGGAGTCAAAAAGTGTATTTGACTGACACATGTATTTTATGATTCTGAAATGAAATTAAAAAAAAAAAGAATTTGTTGGCTAGATATTTGTCAAGTAAGGCTTTCAGTCACTAAGAGCTGGAAAGAGTCCCTGGATATCATGGGTCTAACAGACTACCTGAGCCCCTGAGTCAGTGGTTCTTAACTTTGGGGGCCCTCATACCTGGTTCCTGATTTGGCACCTGCAGTGGTGTTCATCTGGGCACTGTTTTGGGGGTGAGGGAGAGCCCAGATTTCACAGATGGTGTCTGTCTGTTCCAGAAGTCGAGAACTTCTCAGGTGGGTCAGTGGTAAAGAGCTAGCCTGCCAATGGAGGAGGCATAAGAGACGCGGGTTCAGTCCCTGGGTTGGGAATATCACCTGGAGGAGGGCAAGGCCACCCACTCCAGTATTCTTGCCCAGCGAATCCCCCTGGATGGAGGAGTCTGGTGGGCTATAGTCTATAGAGTCACAAAGAGTTGGACATGACTGCAGTGACTTAGCATGCATGCATCATGTGTAGTCAAGTATAATGTATATTTGAGACTTCTGCAGTTTCCACCAGCAATGGTTAAAGGAATGGGCCCTGGAATTAGGTCTATCTGGAGATGAATTCCAGGCCCAGTGATAATTGATCAGATGTGTGCCTGTGGGCAAGTTTCTTAAACTTGGTATGTCTACAAAATGGACGTATTGCTCAACTCAGATAAATTAATTAGATAATCTATTAATGCACCTGTGGGAGGGATTTTATTTTACACAAGGAGCCTGAGCATTGGTCTGATTTTAGTCACTGCCATTCATGCTAAATGACACTAACTGCTTTAATGCTTTACAGTTCTGTCAAGTTCCCCATCTTCCTCCAAAGTCCAGGTCCTCTAGGTTCTGTATCTGAGTGCCCCTCCCTGCTCCTCTACCACGGTCTCCCTTACATACTCTGATACAGTTGCACTGTGCCACTTTTTGTTCATTGAACACGCCAAGCACATCCCTACCTCAAGGGCTTTGTACTTGTCATTTTCTCTGTCTGGAATGTTCTTCCATCAGAGAGCAACACCTCTTTAGGTCTCTGCTCAAACGTCTCTTATCAGTAAAGTCCCTCTGTATAAGCTAGCACCCCTTCCAGACGCTCCTATTCCTCTTGTTATTTAGTCACTCTGCCTTAAAGGCTTTTTTGTTGTTTGTTTTGGCTTAAACAACAGACACTTGTTTTCTCACAGTTCTGGAGGCTGGAAGTCCATAATCAGGGTGCAAGAAATGGTTAGGTTCTAGTGAGGGCTGTCGTCCTGATCTGCAGACAACCACCTTCTCCTTGTGACCTCGCTGTGCTCCTCAGAGCATGTGTGTAGAGAGACAGTGATTGATCTCATGTCTTACAAGTCCACCAACCCTTTCAGCTAGGACCCTACCCTCATGATCTCATTTAACCTTCATTACCCTCTAAAAGCCCTTCCCCAAGTATAGTCACGCTGGGGGTTAAGGCTTCAATATGTGAATTTTGAGAGGACTTCGATTTTTTTTTTTCATTGCACTTATCTCCATCTGACATATTATATACTACCTTATTTGTTTGTCTGTCTTCCTTCTATAAAGTCAGGGGATTTAGTCTCTTTTATTCACTGCTGTGTCTCCAGAGCTTAGAACTGGGCTTAACACATGATAAGTACTCAATAAATGTCTGTTAAATTAATGAATGAAAGACCCTTATCTGCCACTCACAAATGGGTGACTTAATCATTTAATCAGCATGTATTCACTCACTACATATCTTCCTAAAGGTGGTATTCTAGCTGCTATTGGAAATACAAAGAGTTTTAAGATATGGTCCTTACTCTTAAGGAGCTTACAGTCTAGATTTAGAAAAATAACATACCAAAAATGACAAAACTAAACAAAACTATGAAAATAGCTAAAAATA
Organism: Oreotragus oreotragus; assembly: GCA_006410675.1. Taxonomy (NCBI): domain Eukaryota; kingdom Metazoa; phylum Chordata; class Mammalia; order Artiodactyla; family Bovidae; genus Oreotragus; species Oreotragus oreotragus. Next base: position 358,283 of record SJYX01006617.1, on the reverse strand, counting down.
CAAGGTAGAATATAAAGAGCATAGACATTGAGATAAATCAGGGGTCAAGGAGAAGGGTATTCCTTGGATGGGCTGGGCAGAGAAGCTTTCATAAAATGTGAACAAATCCTTAAGAGATGCTGGACTGTGATTGGTGGAGTACTGAGGGGCTGGTAGCAGCGGATAGACAGAGAGGAGGTATCAGTAAAGACCTGCAGGTATGTTAGAGGGCATTGGGCGGGTCGGTATGGGTGGGTGGTTTCTCACAGACAAGAGCAGAATTTGAGGTTGTGGATGGCTTCGCAAGCTGGCAGAGAGTCAGGGCTGGTGGCACTGGCCTGCGGCACTGAGCTGGGAGTGAGAGTTGGAGGGTAGACCACACGATGTTTTCAGATGATGCACCTGTTGATGTAAAGGAGCGCTGAATTTGGAGAGACCTGCCAATAGAGGAGGCTGTGCAAACAGCCAGGCTGAGGGCATGGGAGACTGAGCCACACACCAGACAGGAAGGCTGGCTTTGAAAATAAACTCTTGATTACACAGAGGTTGTTTAGACAGCTCGGGGATTATCCAGGCCTCCTGTCTTATTTTCCCTATATTAACAGTTAGTGTTTTGGTCATTGCATGGTTCATTGGCCCCTTTAACCAGGTAAGAAGGGTGAGACTCAGTTGTTTAAAACTTTTCTCAACTGAAGTTTCAGAATTGGTTTGTAGAGGGCCAGAGACTTGGGTTCAGGGCTTTTATGAATATTGAAAAAATAAACATCATGGGGGAAGTCCCTGGTGGTCCCATGGTTAGGGTTCTGTACTTTCACTGCCAAAGATGCAGGTTCAATACCTCGTTGTGGAACTACGATCCCAGGAGCCTCGTGGTGAAGCTGGAAAAAAAATATGTGAGCATTAAATTTAATATTTTCTAAATGTCAGTTACATCATCTGCCTGTCCATCAAGGTAGTTTACATCACCTGCCCATCCTCAGTCTCACGTGCCCAGAGACAGCGATGAGGACTGTTTCATTACAGTGCTCACAAGTGTATTTTGTTTAGAAACTGCTCCACTGGCAAGGCGTAACGTCAGAGTCAGACAGGTGTTTTGCTGGTCTGGGAGGACCTGTAAGGTCAATGGCCTACTGCTCACTCCTGTAAGAATTATCTGTTCATGTCTATTTATAGGAGACAGGGTCTGCTCCCTTCTCCCGAAACCCAAATGATCAAGGCAGTTTTAGTCTCTGAAATACTTCTTATTGCTTCAGCTGGCTTCTGGGTGTTCTTTTGCTTACAGCCTATGTGACGGATGTGAATTTAATTTCTCAAACACATTCAGTTCAGTTCAGTTCAGTTGCTCAGTCGTGTCCAACTCTTTGTGACCCCATGAATTGCAGTACACCAGGCCTCCCTGTCCATCACCAACTCCCAGTGTTCACTCAAACTCATGTCCATCGAGTTGATGATGCCATCCAGCCATCTCATCCTCTGTTGTCCCCTTCTCGTGCCCCCAACCCCTCCCAGCATGAGAGTCTTTTCCAATGAGTCAACTCTTCGCAAAGAGGTGGCCAAAGTACTGGAGTTTCAGCTTCAGCATCATTCCTTCCAAAGAACACCCAGGACTGATCTCCTTTAGAATGGACTGGTTGGATCTCCTTGCAGTCCAAGGGACTCTCAAGAGTCTTCTCCAACACACAGTTCAAAAGCATCAATTCTTCGGCACTCAGCTTTCTTCACAGTCCAACTCTCACATCCATATACGACTACTGGAAAAACCATAGCCTTGACTAGACGGACCTTTGTTGGCAAAGTAATGTCTCTGCTTTTGAATATGCTATCTAGGTTGGTCATAACTTTCCTTCCAAGGAGTAAGTGTCTTTTAATTTCATGGCTGCAGTCACCATCTGCAGTGATTTTGGAGCCCCCCAAAATAAAGCCTGACACTGTTTAGATGTGTATAAGAGACAGCCCTCCAGACGCTCCTATTCCTCTNTTAGATGGACCTTAGTCGGCAAAGTAATGTCTCTGCTTTTGAATATGCTATCATAACTTTTCTTCCAAGGAGTAAGTGTCTTCTAATTTCATGGCTGCAGTCACCGTCTGCAGTGATTTTGGAGCCCAAAAAAATAGTCTGACACTGTTTCCACTGTTTCCCCATCTATTTCCCATGAAGTGATGGGACCAGATGCCATGGTCTTCATTTTCTGAATGTTGAGCTTTAAGCCAACTTTTTCGCTCTCCTCTTTCACTTTCATCAAGAGGCTTTTTAGTTCCTCTTCACTTTCTGCCCTAAGGGTGGTGTCATCTGCATATCTGAGGTTATTGATATTTCTCCCGGCAATCTTGATTCCAGCTTGTACTTCTTCCATCCCAGCATTTCTCATGATGTACTCTGCATAGAAGTTAAATAAGCAGGGTGACAATATACAGCCTTGATGTACTACTTTTCCTGTTTGGAACCAGTCTGTTGTTCCATGTCCAGTTCTAACTGTTGCTTCCTGACTTGCATATAGGTTTCTCAAGAGGCAGGTCGGGTGGTCTAGTATTCCCATCTCTCTCAGAATTTTCTACAGTTTATTGTGATCCACACAGTCAAAGGCTTTGGCATAGTCAATAAAGCAAAATAGATGTTTTTCTGGAACTCTCTTGCTTTTTCCATGATCCAGCGGATGTTGACAATTTGATCTCTGGTTCCTCTGCCTTGTCTAAAACTGAAACACTACTAGTGGCAATTTTGCTCCCTATACCACTGAGAATTGTGCTATGCTTTTCATGTAGGTGAAATGAGTTTGGGTGCAAAACCTGGGTAAGCATGATCCTTCGAGGTGATGGAATTCAGGATATATTATCTCAAAATAGGATATTTAGCATGTTAAATATTTCAAGCTAAAGGAAATTTGAGGAATGAGAGATGTAGAAAGAATTTTCTTATCTTCCCTAAAGTGGGGCTTAAAACACTTGTATAAGAGGTACCCTTCATATAACCACAGGAAAAGAGCACCCTTACCTCTGAAGGCTAAAGGATACAGAGAGGACTCTTAAGGGACAAGCCTTGCTAACTGTCTCCTAGTAATGACTTAGCTTATACTCTTTGTTTTATCATTCCACAACTTTCCATGCCTCATCAGACCTTGCACAAAATACTCATTTTTACCATTTGTTCATGTCATCATTTCCTTTTGAAGGTTCCAGTGTCACATAAAAGTTACATTTCAGTAAACTGGTATGCACCCATCTTTTGTTACAGAGGAAGGAGATTTTTTTCCTTCCCTGCAGGAGGCATTAAAAATGGTCCATTATTAAACATAGGATAGAAGAACTGTGATAAGTTGAGTGGGGCTGCCCCCACTCTTCTGTCACTGTCCCAGCAGGAAGAGGTTGGGCAGGGTGGAAGAATTTAGAATGTATGTTTTGCCCTCCATAAATACTTCCACAGTGGTATTTCTCCAAAGGTGCTTCTAGAAATTTGTATCCTTTCCTCTTGTTCTTTGAGATAATGGTATTTTGCATGTATATCCTGTTTGGTGGTGCAGAGAGGGCTTCTGGGCTTCCCAGGTGGTGCTAGTGATAAAGAACCCACCTGCCAATGCTGGAGACATAGGAGACATGGATTTGACCCTTGGCTCGGGAAGATCCCCTAGAGGAGGGCTTGGCAACCCAATCCAGTATTTTTGCCTGGAGAATCCCATGGACAGAGGAGCCTGGCAGGCTACAGTCCATAGAGTTGCAGAGTCAGACATGACTAAAATGAGTTAGCATACATGCATGCATGCAGGGGGCTTCTGTATGCATTATCAATTTAGTTTGAAGCCTCACAAAACTCAAGCACCTAGAGTGCTAAGTGATTTACCCAAAATTATACAGCCAAAGTAGGGAGCATTTAATCCAGGTCTCTTATTTCTCCAAGTGGTTTTCAAATTGTGGCCATCAAATCTGAATACGAGCTAAATCACTGTTGCGGGGATATAAGGATCCAGATCCTTAGAAAGGATAATGCATTGACAACATACGTAATCTATCCTGACCTCATGTGCTCAGACTGTCAAAAGTGTCTAGACGCTTGTGTCACAAAATTACTGAATGTAACAGTGTTTATTATGTAGTTCTTCAAATGAATCTTAAATGCATAAATATGTGGGAACTCATTTGTTCTTACTGTCAGAGTGTCCTCATATATTTAATGACTGGGCACCCCAGCACTGTAACTTGGTGTCTCCCAGACCTACCTTATGTATTGCCTGAAATTTGCAGTATTACAAAGACATTCCTGAACTGAGAGCAAATCTTTGGAAACTGTGTTGCCTTGGGATCTCCCTCCTTACTTTTCTCCCGACTTTTGCACACCAAGTAGTAGGAAGGGGCAAGCACATCCTAAATATATAAGAAAATTTTTCTATAGCAGAGATAAGAGGTGAGATGTATTCTGGTTTCTGAAAGAAGTAAAATAATAGCACCTAAGAAATAAGAACCAATGATAAAAACGATCTCTAGTGTTTTTTGTTTTTGTTTTTTGTTTTTTTCGCACATTTGTTTGATTCTTATACCTAGAGGAGTGGATTAAAGGACTTTCTTCTACAAAGGCAAAGATCAGAAATGGCAGTTTTAGAGATGTAGAATTAGAGCTGAGATGACAATCAGATTAGAATGGTAAAACAATTCTCAAGTTAGAGGATAGTTTTTTCTTCAAAGAGTGAAAGTGGTGGTGTTTTAGAGGCTAAAACATAAAACGTAAGCTTGCAATTGCTTAACAACCATGCAGAAAAGGAGTCTGAACCAGGGTTACAGGTGGAAGGTGGATTTGCAAAATAAGTTGTTTGGTAAGAAGAAGAAAAAGGTAAAATTATTTATATGCTTGTGTTGTAAAATGAGCTATTTGTATTCAGAGCACAGAACTGAAATGAACATGATTAAGGCTAAGATGTCTAGAGTGAAGATTAGAAATTCAACTGGGAAAACACTAGGGGAATATAAAATATGGGTGTAGGGATAGAAATATGTTATTCTCAACAGTAATATTCTGTTAAGTAAATAAATAACCATTAAAATTTGATGTGATGTATAGTCTAGTTATCAGGAGATTTGAAAGCAGCAGTTAATAAAGAAAGAGCCTTAATTTTTAAAAATATGAAATCACTGTGAAAATTTTACATAAAACTGTGCCTTTAATTTTAGCTAGAAACATTGCTGTTTTACAGGAGATGAATGGCAACTGCAATATTAAACTTAGCTCTAACATTTGTTACTTTGTCAGCCTTCACACTATTTACTCAAGAGGACTAGAGAGCTCCAAGGGGTCAAAAGAGGTTGACAGGAAGAAAAAAAAATGACACACTGTTTGTGTGGCCCTGGGGGTTAGTCTGCACACAGAAACAGCAATAATTACTTACAACGTTGATCTGCTGGTTTCTTAAAAAAAATTAATTTATGTTAACAGAAACCTAGATATAATAATAGTGTGAGAAGTTTTTCATTATCATTGCACAACCTCAAAAAATGAATTTTGCTGGGCCTTCTAAACACTACAAGAGTCAATAGCATGTACCTATTGAAACTGATAGTATGGTTTTATTACTCAGGTTGATTTTTTTCTATTTGTGTGTGGTAAGAGATTTGAACTTATGATTGAATTGTGTCTCCCCCAAATTCACATGTTGAAGCTGTAGCCACCAACATGACTGCTTTTAAAGATAAAACCTTTAAAAAGATAATTAAGGTTAAATGAGGTCATGAGGATGGGGCCCTAATGCATTATGACTGTTGTCCTTATAAAGGAAATGAAGAGACATGATATGCTTATAAACAAACAGACAAAAGGCTACATGAGGACACAGTGAGAAAGCAGCCATCAGCAAACCAAGGAGAGAGGTCTTGGGAGAAAACCAATTTGCCAAAACCTTGATCTTGGACTTACAGCCTTACTATTCAATCTGTAATATTTTGTTTACATGCACAACACACATATATACACACATATAGGCTTCCTAGGTGGCTCAGTGGTAAAGAATCCACCTGACCAGCAGGCAAAGTGGGTTTGATCCCTGGGTCGGGAAGATGACCTGGAGAAAGAAATGGCAAACCCAAATATTCTTGCCTGGGAAATCCTATGGACAGAGGAGCCTGGTGAGCTATAGTACTTGGAGTAGCAAAAGAATTGGACATGACTTAGTGAGTAAACAATAAATAAATACACACACACACATATACATATACATATTTGATTTAATTTGCCTTAATCTTCAGAAATAGATAAGGTATTATGTAATAGAGAAACTTTAATAAAATATCACATTCCATTTATGTTGAAATGAGTGTATAACATTTGGGAATAGAGTATATCAAATTTTCTTAAATCTCTCCTTTCTAACGTGCTAATAGTGGTATGTGTTTATATAACTGATCAGTTGTTTTTGTATTAGGTTATTCCAGCTTTGGTAAACAAGTAAACATTATTTTCATTATAGAGCATTCTGAAGAAATAGATACAATATCAGTGCATAAAAAAGTTGTTTTTTACTTCCAAATATCTAACTTTTTAGTGTTTCATTCATTCATCAAGTAGTCTTGAGCATTTTCTATTTGCTCTCGCTATCTCGCTAGGTAGTTAGAATAAGAAAAAGAAGTCCAGAATGGCTGAGTGAACTCCGGGAGATGGTGATGGATAGGGAGGCCTGGCGTGCTGCGATTCATGGGGTCGCAANTCTATTTGCTCTCGCTATCTCGCTAGGTAGTTAGAATAAGAAAAAGAAGTCCAGAATGGCTGAGTGAACTCCGGGAGATGGTGATGGATAGGGAGGCCTGGCGTGCTGCGATTCATGGGGTCGCAAAGAGTTGGACACTGAGCGACTGAACTGACTGACTGAAAAGACAAAGAAGGGAAAAGCCCGTGAAACTAGAACAAAGGAAGGTCCGAGGCCTGGAGTGAGAACTTCAGGTAAAACAAACAGCGCACCTGGCTAGCCCAATTTACATAGGCCAGGCCCAATGGGGAGGAGAAAAAAACATGAAAATGGAGCCAAACTTGAGCCGGGGGATTTTCTTTTCTTCACGTCTTTTGGGTCAGCCCACCTTCACAACCTTGAGGGTATATTCTCCTTTGCTTTCTAAATAAAACTGAGCTGAAACATGGAGCTGTAACACTGGTCTGTCTGAGGAAATTGCATGGGGCTTTAACACTGGTCCATCTGTTGCTTCAAACTTTTGTTGGGAAGAGACAGAACCAAGGAAATTACACACTCCCCGGACACCCTGAACTGAACTAGGTGGGGAAACACAGCAGGGAGGGAGACCCAAGATCTGAAATTAATGGAACTCTGAAGGGAGCATGGAAAGTTAATAGAGGCAGCAGAACAGATACATAAGAAATGAGTCAATGGCAAGAATCGTGGCCTCACTACAGAACGGGAAAGGAAAAAAATACTGTGCTAAAATTTAAACTTAAAAGGCACCATGTAGACAGATATTAGTTTAGGATACAGGGTTTCCAGAGAGAGATAAAAGCACCTTCTGGGATATCAAGAGGAAGTACCTGGTTTCTGGAGCAGGGCGAGGGGCATGGCTAACAGAAGGCCAGAGTAGCTGGAAGGGAGATGATAGGAGAAGCCATGGTGAAGATGCAGACCTCATCCCTTAGTGAAGGGAAGTCACTGAGCAGCCTTAAACAAGAAATATACACGGTCAGATTTGCACTTGAAAACGTTATTCTGCTTCTCTATACAGTGGGATTGAAAGGGAAATTGAGCAGATGAAGGGGGACCAGGGAAGACTCATTAGAATAATGCATGCATGAGATGTTAGATGTCTGAATTGGAATGTTGAGAGGAATTTGGTAAAAACTGGATAGACAATACTTTTTACGTGGGGATGAAAGGACTTTATGGGAAGAAAACACTCACACAAAGGCAGCTAGTTAAATTCCTGAGAAAACAGTTTTCAGTTAGAGAAAGTGAGTAAAGGAAACATATGGAGAAGTTGAGAAACCATAATAATGGTTAACATTTATTGATCTCTTAGAATATCAGACACAGAGCTGCAAAGTTTACAATGTAATTTAATAATCACAACTACCTACGTAGTAGACGTTTGGTAGGGACTCTGAGAATAATTTTTTCTAGGGGTTCTGAGATCTCTTTTTTATTGGAGTATAATTGCTTTGCAATGTCGTGTTAGTTTCTGCTGTGAAGTGAATCAGCACTACGTATACACATATCCCCTCTCTCCTAAGCCTCCCTCCCACCCATCTAGGTTATCATTTCATCAACAGTTTTGTGAGATTTTCTCCCTTTGTCATTAGACCGTCCCCTATGTTAGGTGAATTCTCTAGCCTTAAGCTAAAACAGGCTGTAAAACAAAAATGTTAGGCCACTATGTTTGGAATGTGGATATGTGATTAGTTTTTTGGATATATAACTTAAAAGGCTTGCCCACGGCTTCTCTCAAAAAGAGCTATGGCTTTTTTTCAGGGATGACTCAGGTGATAGTGGATAAATGCAGGTCAGCCTCTGTTATTGCTCTTGCTGAGACCTGTCTGTGGANGTTAGGCCACTATGTTTGGAATGTGGATATGTGATTAGTTTTTTGGATATATAACTTAAAAGGCCTGCCCACGGCTTCTCTCAAAAAGAGCTATGGCTTTTTTTCAGGGATGACTCAGGTGATAGTGGATAAATGCAGGTCAGCCTCTGTTATTGCTCTTGCTGAGACCTGTCTGTGGAATTCCTGACCACAGCATACAAGGTGAGTCCTGCAGGGGCCCACAGGCTACCAGAGCAAGGGCCCCTGGAGGTCTGTAGTCAGCTTGAAGAGCTGAAAAGTTGTAACTGTATTTTTCTTGGAGCTACGGATCCTACTTTTTCCTATGTAATGTGCCAACAGATTTTTTTTAATGTGGCAATAAGATGATTGAATAAAACCGCATAGAGATATTTATATTGAAGAGCTGTTCATGGAAGTATTCTCCTGCTCTTCTCAAAAAAAAAAGAAAAAAATGTCCTAATGTCTATCTTTTGGGAGCTAGTTGAACAAATTTTGAGGTCTCAATATAATGGACCATGTAGCAGCCATTAAAAATACAGGTGTGTTAGTAGATTCATTGGAACGTATCTGAAAGAAAGTCTATCTGAATATTCACCACAAGTGTCTCGAGGGTAAGCTTTGGAGTGATTTTTACACTCTTTTGATTTGTTTCATTTACTGTAGCAAACATTCACGGAAATATACAATGTTCATTTTTTTAAATTAATGATTATAAGCATTGTTTCAGTATATTTAACCATAACAAGTATAAAACAGTTAAGTCTCCAGGCTAATAAATCAAGTACTTTATATAAAAAAAAATTAATTTAGACAGTGTTTGTTAGTCTATTTGTTTAGTCTTTGATTAAAACTTCTTAGGTATCCAAAAGGAATAATTTCATTAGAATTTAAATTTCATGAAGACATGAAAAATTTCTGTTTTGTTCATATTGATCATCATTTTTTGAAGAAAAGGAATATAATTAGTGGCTACATCTGGTGATTAAGACATAGATTTATGAGAAAATATGTATGTAAATGCTAGATCAGGTGTCAGTCACAAAGATATATGAGCCTTATTGTCTTAATCTACCTCCCTCCACTCACAAAAGAAAAGATGCTAATAAAGTATTACAAAGGATTTGTAAGTCTTAAGATAATGCTTATAAAGTAGCACAGTATCTGTTACCTGCTTAGCATGGAGTGAATTATTATTGATATTTTATTACCTGAAATTCATTCATAAGCTTTTAACTGCTATGTTTACCTACCAATTGTGTGGTCATTCTAGTTTCAGCATTTGTTTATTCCTTTGGTATTTTTTTAGCTTTATTACCATGAAATACCTATAGTTTTTGATTCCAAGAAACAGAATTCAAGTTGAAATGGAATAAAAGTAGCATTTAACTGAAATAGAAGTGTGTTGTAGCATTGCATGTAATCAATTTTTAGTGCTCCTCATACAGTTGATTATTTTGTGATGTTGGGGTTTTTATTAAAAGACTGTGGTTACAGTTATGTGACATACATCTTCAACCTTAAACAGGAATCCATCCTCATGTATTAAGTATCTTAAAAAAAAACTTGAAATATGTCTGAGTTTAGTCTATATCCTCAAATGTACTTCTAACAGGGTCAATGGTAAGGATGTAGGAGAAAAATAAATTATAGAGTGAGAGATTTGGCAAAGAGTATATATAAAAATGTATTAAAATTATGATTATTATAAATATACTCATATAAAATTATTCTCTTAATGCACACGTTCTTACTGTTTAACAAATTAAGGAGGAGGCACAAGAGGGAAAGAAAGTTGGGAAAACACAGTCTGAATGTTATTGTTGCTCCTTCACTAAGTTGTGTCTGACAATCTGTGACTCTGTGAACTACAGCGTGCCAGGCTTCCCTGTCCTCCACTGTCTCCTGGAGTTTGCTCAAACTCATGTTCATTGAGTCAATGATGCTATCCAACCATCTCATCCTCTCTCACACCCTTCTTGTCCTGCCCTAAATCTTTCCCAGCATCAAGGTCTTTTCCAATGAGCCGGCTCTTCACATCAGTTGGCCAAAGTATTGGAACTTCAGCTTCAGCATCAATCTTTGCAATGAACATTCAGGGTTTGATTTCCTTTAGGATTGACTGGTTTGACTCCTTGCTGTTCAAAAGACTCAGAAGAGTCTTCTTCAGCCCCACAACTTGAAAGAATCCATCTGAATGTGTATGTAATCATATAATGAGACAGAAGAATATCACTCAAGCAAGGTAGTTTGGCATCAGGTTGTTTTGCTTGTCAAAGCAATCAATGCAAAGAAATAGAGGAAAACAAGAGAATGGGAAAGACTAGGGATCTCTTCAAGAAAATGAGATACCAAGGGAACATTTCATGCAAACATGGGCTCAATAAAGGACAGAAATGGTATGGACCTACCAGAAGCAGAAGATATTAAGAAGAGGTGGCAAGAATACACAGAAGAACTGTCCAAAAAAGATCTTCATGACCCAGATAACCATGATGGCGTCATTGCTAACCTAGAGCCAGTCATGCTGGAGTGAGAAGTCAAGTGGGCCTTAGGAAGCATCATTATGAACAAAGCTAGTGGAGGTGATGGAATTCCAGCTGAGCTATTTCCAATTCTAAAAGATGATGCTGTGAAAGTGCTGCACTCAATATGCCAGCAAATTTGGAAAACTCAGCAGTGGCCACAGGACTGGAAAAGGTCAGTTTTCCTTCCAGTTCCAAAGAAAGGCAATGCCAAAGAATGCTCAAACTACCACACAATTGCACTCATCTCACACGCTAGTAAAGTAATGCTAAAAATTCTCCAAGCTAGACTTCAGTAATATGTGAACCACGAACTTCCAGATATTCAAGCTGGTTTTAGAAAAGGCAGAAGAACCAGAGATCAAATTGCCAACATTCGCTGCACTATCAAAAAGGCAAGAGAGTTCCAGAAAAACATCTATTTCTGCTTTATTGACTATGCCAAAGCCTTTGACTGTGTGGATCACAATAAACTGTAGAAAATTCTGAAAGAGATGGCAATACCAAACCACCTGACCTGCCTCTTGAGAAACCTATGTGCAAGTCAGGAAGCAACAGTTAGAACTGGACATGGAACAGCAGACTGGTTCCAAATAGGAAAAGGAGTACATCAAGGCTCTATATTGTCACCCTGCTTATTTAACTTCTATGCAGAGCACATCATGAGAAACNCTTTTGTTTTTATTTTCATTACTCTAGGCTGTATGCAGGTCAGGAAGCAAGAGTTAGAACTGGACATGGAACAGCAGACTGGTTCCAAATAGGAAAAGGAGTACATCAAGGCTCTATATTGTCACCCTGCTTATTTAACTTCTATGCAGAGCACATCATGAGAAACGCTGGGCTGGAAGAAGCACAAGCTGGAATCAAGATTGCCGGGAGAAATATTAATAACCTCAGATATGCAGATGACACCACCCTTATGGCAGAAAGTGAACAGGAACTAAAGAGTCTCTTGATGAAAGTGAAAGAGGAGAGTGAAAAAGTTGTTTTAAAGCTCAACATTCAGAAAACGAAGACCATGGCATCTGGTCCCATCACTTCATGGGAAATAGATGGGGAAACAGTTAAAACAGTGGCTGACTTTATGTTTTGGAGCTCCAAGATCACTGCAGACGGTGACTGCAGCCATGAAATTAAAAGATGCTTACTCATTTGTGTCTCCTTTGCATTCCATGTCCAGGAAGGAACTTTATGAGCAACCTAGACAGGATATTAAAAAGCAGAGACATTACTTTGTAAACAAAAGTCCATCTAGTCAAGACTATGGTTTTTCCAGTAGTTATGTATGGATGTGAGAGTTGGACTATAAAGAAAGTGAGCACAGAAGAATTGATGCTTTTGAACTGTGATGTTGGAGAAGACTCTTGAGAGTTCCTTGGACTGCAAGGAGATCCAACTATTCCATGCTAAAAGAGATCAGTCCTGGGTGTTCATTGGAAGAACTGATGTTGAAGATGAAACTCCAATACTTTGGCCACCTCNAAATATCAGTAACCTCAGATATGCAGATGACACCACCCTTATGGCAGAAAGTAAAGAAGAACTAAAGAGCCTCTTGATGAAAGTGAAAGAGGAGAGTGAAAAAGTTGGCTTAAAGCTCAACATTCAGAAAACTAAGATCATGGCATCTGGTCCCATCACTTCATGGCAAATAGATGGGGAAGCAATGGAAACAGTGAGAAACTTTTATTTTGGGGAGCTCCAAAACTACTGCAGATAGTAAGTACAGTCATGAAACTAAAAGACACTTGCTCCTTGGAAAAAAAGTTATGACAGACCTAGACAGGATATTAAAAAGCAGAGACATTACTTTGTAAACAAAAGTCCATCTAGTCAAGACTATGGTTTTTCCAGTAGTTATGTATGGATGTGAGAGTTGGACTATAAAGAAAGTGAGCACAGAAGAATTGATGCTTTTGAACTGTGATGTTGGAGAAGACTCTTGAGAGTTCCTTGGACTGCAAGGAGATCCAACTATTCCATGCTAAAAGAGATCAGTCCTGGGTGTTCATTGGAAGAACTGATGTTGAAGATGAAACTCCAATACTTTGGCCACCTCATGCAAAGAGCTGACTCATTTGAAAAGACCCTGATGTTGAGAAAAGATTGAAGGCAGGAGGAGATGGGGACAACAGATGATGAGATGGTTCAATGGCATCACTGACTCACTGGATATGAGTTTGGGCAGACTCCGGGAGTTGGTGATGAATAAGGAGGCCTGGCATGCTGCAGTTCATGGGGTCGCAAAGAGTTAGACACGACTGAGTGACTGAACTGAACTGAACGTAGATGTATAGAAAGAAAAGTAGATACTTCATAAGTGTAAAGCTCTATGAGTTTTCACACAATGAATATACTCTTATAATCTGCTCATAGACATACCCTTCATCCAGCTTCCTACTACTTGATGAGTAAGGACTCATGTTTTAGGAGCTAGTAGATGATTGAATACCAGATCTGTCACTTAATCCTTTTAAGTCTGATCCTCTTAATCTAATCACCCTCCCAACATGAAAATAGATTTTTAACTATTTTGCTGACTTCTAACAGCATAGATCAGTTTCACCTGTTTTTTTCACAGTTTATAAGTGGAATACGATGGTGAATTATTTTGTGTGTATATCCTCTTTGCAAAATGTTGATAAAATGCTCCTACTTTGTATGTTGTTGTTCCTCAGTCGCTGAGTCATGTCTGACTCTTTGAAACAACATGGACTGCAGCAGGCCAGGCCTTCCTGTCCCTCACCATCTCCTGGAGTTTGACGAAGTTCATGTCTATTGAATCAGTGATGCCATCCAACCATCTCATCCTCTCCCTCCCTCTTTTGTTTTTGCCTTCAACCTTTCCCAGCTATAGGGGCTCTTCCAATGAGTCAGCTCTTTGCATCAGGTATCCAAAGTATTGGAGCTTCAGCATTAGTCCTTCCAATTAGTACTCAGGTTAATTTCCCTTAAGATTGATTGGCTTGATCTCCTTACTGTCCAAGGGACTATTATGTACTGTGATAGTTCTTACTGCACAGTATTCCATCGGTGTACATACCATATGTATTTGTTTTTTCTGTTCTTGGGTAGTTCCCAGGTTTGGGTTAATACAAATATTAATAGTACTCTTATGGACAAAATGAAGCAGGGCAAAGGCTAATAGAGTTTTGCCAAGAGAACACACTGGTCATAGCAAGCACCCGCTTCCAGCAACACAAGAGATAACTCTACACATGGACATCACCAGATGGTCAACATCAAAATCAGATTGATTATATTCTATGCAGCCAAAGATGGAGAAGCTCTATACAGTCAGCAAAAACAAAACTGGGAGCTGACTATGGTGCAGATCATGAGCTGCCACTGCTGCTGCTGCTGCTAAGTTGCTTCAGTCATGTCCGATTCTGTGCAACCCCATAGACACAGCCCACCAGGCTCCTGCATCCCTGGGATTCTCCAGGCAAGAACACTGGAGTGGGTTGCCATTTCCTTCTCCAATTCATGAAAGTGAAAAGTGAAAGTGAAGTCACTCATTCGTGTCCAACTCTTAGTGACCCCGTGGACTGCAGCCAACCAGGCTCCTCCATCCATGGGATTTTCCAGGCAAGAGTACTGGAGTGGGGTGCCATTGCTTTCTCCCAGAACATGAGCTACTTATTGCAAAATTTAAATTTAAATTGAAGAAAGTAGGGAAAACCATAGACCGTTCAGGTATGACCTAAAACAACAAAAAAAAAACCCTTAGGATTTTACAATGAAACCAACAAATAGATTCAAGGGATCCCTTGAATTCAAGACAATACAAGGGATTGTCTATCTATCCAATCTGATAGACAGAGTGCATGAAGACTATGGAAGGAGGTTCCTGACATTGTACAAGAGGCAGTGATCAAGACCATCCTGAAGTAAAAGAAATGCAAAAAGGGGAAATGGTTGTCTGAGGAGGGCTTACAAACAGCTAGGAAAATAAGAGAAGTGAAAGGGAAAGGAGAAAAGGAAAGATATACCCAATTGAATGTAGAGTTCCAAAGAATAGCAAGGAGAGATAAGAAAGCCTTCCCCAGTAATCAGTCCAAAGAAATAGAGGAACACAATAGAATAGGAAAGACTAGAGATCTCTTCAAGAAAATTAGAGATACCAAGGGAATATTTCATGCAAAGAGGGACACAATGAAGGACAGAAATGGTATGGAACTATGAGAAGCAGAAGATACTCAGTTGAGGTGGCAAGAATACACAGAAGACCCTAATGATCCAGATAACCACAGTGGTGTGATCACTCACCTAGAGCCAGACATCCTGGAATGAGAAGTCAAGTGGGCCTTAGGAAGTATCACAATGAACAAAGCTAGTGTAGGTGATGGAATTCCAGCTGAGCTATTTCAAATCCTAAAAGATGATGCTGTGAAAGTACTGCACTCAGTATGCCAGCAAATTTGGAAAACTCAGCAGTGGCCACAGGACTAGAAAAGGTCAGTTTTCATTCCAATCCCAAAGAAAGGCAATGCCAAAGAACATTCAAACTACTGCACAGCTGCACTCCTCTCACATGCTAGCAAAGTAATGCTGAAAATTCTCCAAGCCAGGCTTCAATAGTACATGAACCAAGAACTTCCAAATGTTCAATCTGGATTTAGAAAAGGCAGAGGAAACATAGATCAAATTGCCAACCTCCACTGGATCATTGAAAAAGCAAGAGTTCCAGAAAAATATCTACTTTTGCTTTATTGACTACACCAAAGCCTTTGACTGTGTGGATCACAACAAACTAAGGCAAATTCTTTGAGATGGGAATACCAGGCCACCTGACCTTCCTCCTAAGAAATCTATATAAAGGTCAAGAAGCAACAGTCAGAACTGGACATGGAACAATAGAACGGTTCCAAATTGGGAAAGGAATACATCAAGGCTGTATATTGTCACCAGGCTTATTTAACTTATATGCAGGGTACATCATGAGGAATGCTGGGCTGGATGAAGCACAAGCTGGAATCAAGATTGCCGGGAGAAATATCAGTAATCTCAGATATGCAGATGACACCACCCTATGGCAGAAAGTGAAGAGGAACTAAAAAAGCCTCTTGATGAAAGTGAAAGAGGAGAGTGAAAAGCTGGCATAAAACTTGACATTCAAAAAAACTAATATCGTGGCATCGGTCCCTCACTTCATGGCAAATAAATGGTAAAACAATGGAAACAGTGATAGACTTTATTTTCTGGGCTCCAAAATCACTGCAGATGGTGATTGCAGCCATGAAATTAAAAGATGCTTGCTCCTTGAAAGAAAAGCTATGACCAAGCTAGACAGCATATTAAAAAGCAGAGACATTACTTTGCTGACAAAGGTCTATCTAGTTTTTCCAGTATTCATGTATGGATGTGAGAGTTGGTCCATAAAAAAACTGAGTTCCAAAGAATTGGTCCTTTTGAACTGTGGTGTTGAAGAAGACTCTTGAGAGTCCCTTGGACTGCAAAGAGATCCAACTAGTTCACCCTCAAGGAAATAAACCTGAATATTCACTGGGAGGACTGATGCTGAAGCTGAAACTCTAATACTTTGGCCATCTGCTGTGAAGAACTGACTCATTGGAAATGACCCTGATGCTGGGAAAGATTTAAGACAGGAAGAGAAACAGACAGCAGAGGATGGGATGGTTGGGTGGCATCACCAGCTCAATGGACATGAATTTAACAAAGCTTCCAGAGTTGCTGATCAATAGGGAGGCCTGGCATGCTGCAGTCCATGGGCTTGCAAAGAGTTGGACATGACTGTGCGACAGAACTGAACTGCTGAACATGTTAACGTCTTTTAGTGAACTCTGTGCAAATTTCTGATGATATATTCCTAGGATTGGAGTTCCTCAGTCATAGGGTATGCATAACTTCCTTTTAATAGATTTTGGCGAAAAGATTTGCAAAGTGGCTGGAGCAATTTATACCTCCCTTTCCCCAATAGCAGGTTAAGGGAGACACAGCTGTTCCATGACCTTACCAAGAGTTGGTTTTATATGACTTTCATTTTGCTATTCTGGTGGGTGAATATTGGTATCACCTTTTTTTTAATCATTGCTGGCAGTTCCATGAGTTCTAGTTGAATAATTTTGTGTATGTTTATGGGCCATTTGACCACCATATACTAATCATTAATTGTAATACCTTATTCCCTAGTAGCTCAGTTGGTAAAGAATCTGCCTGTAATGCAGGAGACCCCAGTTTGATTCTTGTGTCAGGAAGATCCCCTGGGTAAGGAAAAGGCTACCCACTCCAGTATTCTGGCCTGGACAATTCCTTGGGCTGTATAGTTCATGGGGTCGCAAAGAGTTGGACATCGCTGAGCGACTTTCACTTGCACTCTTCACTTTTCATAATGAATATGGGCTTACCTGCTGGCAGTGGTAAAGAATCCACCTGCAATGCAGAATAATGCAGGAGAGGCAGGGTTAATCCCTGGATTGGGAGGTCCCCTGGAAGAGGAAATGGCAACCCACTCCAGTATCCTTGCCTGGAAAATTCCATGAACAGAGGAGCCTGGTGGGCTGCAGTCCTTAGCTACCATAAGGACATGACTGAAGCAACTTAGCACACATGCACGCACGTACAAATTATAAGAGGCAGATTGGGATTCAAACCAGGTGTGCCTCGACTGGTGTCTTAACTCTTGGTGCAGTAGATGGTGGCTAATTCATCACTTTTCTCAGTGGATTTCCTACATAGTGGGAGAGGCGGACATGTTAACACCTAATATGAAACACAAGTTACAAGTAAATAAATACTAAATAGCAATGAATAGTCTGTTGACACATTAAGAGAAGAACAAGTATTTTTGAAAGGAAGGAATAAAAGAAGAGAGGTTGTGATATTTGAGGCAGGTCTGGAAGTATTTCAATAGAATGAGAGAAATGGAGATGTCTTCCACACTCAGGGACCGAGGTGATCATACATAAAATAAGAAAGTTGTTGGGTGGGATATACAGATTGACAGAGGAAGAAACGAGAGTCAGACTATGGAACGCAAAATCATGGCAGAAATTTGTTTAGGCAACAGAGTTGCTGAAGAAAACGGTAGTGTTGTATAGAAACGGCAGCGTTTCTATATGTAATAATGAACTATAATGAAAGATAATTTTTTTAAGTTACATTTGCAAATGTCTTAACACCTTGGTCCCTAATGACTTTTGTATATTGGTTTTGATTCCTGCAAATTTACTGAATTTATTAGATCTAAGATTTTTGGTAGTCTTTAGATTTTTCTAAATATAATATCATGCCATATGGAAATAGTGACATTTTCCTTCTTTTTTTTTTTTTATTTAGACAACTTTCAATTCTTTTCATTACCTAGCTGCCCTGTCTAGGACTTCCAACACTATGTCAAATAAAAGTGGTGAGAGTGAGCATATTCTTGTTTTAGTCTTAACCTCATCATCTACTGAGTATAATGTTAATTGTTGGCTTGTCATAAGTGCACTTTGTTATATTGAGATATGTTCCCTGTATACCCACTTTATAGGCAGCTTTTGTCATAAATGTGTGTTGAAGTTTCTCAATGCTTTCTCAGCATCTACTGAGAAAAATTACATAATTTTTATCTTTCATTTTCTTAATGTGGTATATCACATTTATTTTACAGATATTGAACTATCCTAGCATCACTGAAATAAATCTCAGTTGATCATGGTATGTAATCCTTGTAATGCATTATTGAATTTGGTTTGCTAATATTTTTTTGCAGGATTTCTGCATCTGTGTTCATCATGGACATTGGCTTTTTTTTCTTGTGGTGCCCTTATCTGGTTTTGGTATTAAGGTAATACTGACTGGTAAATGAATTTGGAGGTATGTCCTCCTCTTCTATTGTTTGGGAGAACTTGAGAAGGAATTCATACAGATTTATCTATAAATGTTTGGTAGAATTCATCAGCGAAATCATCTGGTTCTGTACTTTTATTTGTAGAAAGGTTTTTTTTAAATTATTGATCAATTTCTTTATTAAAAGTTAGTCTGTTCAGATTTAGAATTTTTTTGTGATTCACTCTTGGAAGACTGAATTCAGTGTATTTCTAGGAAGTTATCTATTTCTTCTAAGTTGTCCAACTTGTCAGTGTGCAATTGCCTTTGGTACTCTCTTATACTTTGTATTAATATTTCTGTGATGTCAGTTGCAGTGTCTCCTCTTTCATTCTGATTTTGTTGTTGCTGTTGTCCCGTCACTAACTGATGTCTGACTCTTGCAACCCCATGGACTGCAGCATCCCAGGCTTCTCTGTCCATCACCAACTCCCTGAGCTTGCTCAAACTCATGTCCATCGAGTCAGTGATGCCATCCAACCCTCTCATCCTCTGTCGTCCTCTTGCCCTCAGTCTTTCCAAGCATTGGGATCTTTTCCAGTGAATCAGCTCTTCACATCATGTGGCTAACTTATTGGAGCTGCAGCTTCGGTATCAGTCTTTCTGATGAATATTCAAGATTAATTTTCTTTAGGATGGACTGTTTTGATCTCCTTGCACTCCAAGGGAGTATCAAGAGTCTTCAACAGAACCATAGATCGAAAGTATCAGTTCTTTGGCACTCAGCCCTCCTTATGGTCCAACTCTCACATCCATACAAGACTACTGGAAAAATCACAGCTTTGACTATACAGACCTTTGTCAGCAAAGTACTGTCTCGGCTTTTTAATACATTGTCTAGGCCTGTCATAGATATTCTTCCTAGAAGCAAGTATCTTTTAATTTTGTGGCTGCAGTCACCGTCCGCAGTGATCTTGGAGCCCAAGAAAATGAAATTTGACACTGTTTCCACATTTTCCCCATTTATTTGCCATGAAGTGATAGGACTGGATGCCATGATCTTTGTTTTTTGAATGTTGAGTTTTAAACCAGCTTTTTCACTCTCCTCGAAAGCCTTTATCAAGAGGCTCTTTAATTCCTCTTCATTTTCTGCCATTAAAGTGTTATCATATACATATCTGCAATTAATGTTGTTTCTCACAACAATCTTAATTCCAGCTTGTGAGTCATCCAACCTGGTATTTTGCATGATGTACTCTGCACATAAGTTTATTAAGCAGGGTGACAATATACAGCCTTGATACACTCCTTTTTAAAATTTTATAAGTTCTCTATTTTTCAGTAAGTCTAGCTAAAAATTTTGTTTCTTTACCTTTTCAAAATAAAAAATCAGTTCTTTGTTTCACTGATCTTTTCTATTTTCTTTTTTGTCTGTCTTTTATTCCTATTAACGTATTGATCCTTATTTCCTTTCTTCAGCTAAATTTTTATTTCATTTATTTTTCTTTTTCTAGTTCCTTGCGGTATAAAGTTAGATTGCTTAAATTTTTTCCTGTTGCTTGAGAGTTTGTTTAGAGATTCTAGCAGGGGAATGAAGCTATTCATATACTCTTGATCAAAGAATGGCCCTCTTCTAACAAGGAGAGGATGTCCTTTTTGGCAGAGTAACTCAGCTTCAGGAGCAGTGAGGGAGGAAGGGGATACCCACTATCCAGCCAGATCAGTGAAATAAACCCTGGCAACTAACAGGGTGACAGATGCTACAGCCAGATAACCTTCACGTCTGAGATTTCTGCTGTTTCTTGCTGTAGGTATTTATAAAAACTTCCCTTTTAGAACTGCTTTTGCTGCAGCACATAAGTTTTGGTCTGTTATATTCCTATTTTCACAGGACTCTATGATTTTTCTGATTTCTCCTCTGACCCATTGATTTTTCAATGGCACAAAGTTTAGTCTCCAGATATTTGTGAATTTTTCAGTTTTCTTTGTGTAATTTATTTCTAGTTTTATACTACTATATTTGGGAAAGATGGTTGATATAATTTCAGTATTCCTAAATTTATTAAGAGTTGTTTCATGGCCTAATATATGTTTTTTTCTGGAGAATGTTTCATGTGTGGTTGAGAAAAATATGAATTCTGTTGCTTTGGTGTGTACGTTAAGTGCATTTTTTGAGGTAAAGCCTCTATTTACTCAGTTACTTTAAAGTGAAAAGTTAAAAAGTAAAAAAAAAAAAAAAGATATATATATATATATATATATGATCTACCTAATAGGGTGCTTGCTTTTTGATTTTTGTATTTAAATAAGAATATATAAAACACCAATCATAGTGATATTGTATTTGTTGAAATGGACCTGAAACAATGTGACAAGCCTTTAAGCTCTCTGAATGAAGGGGAAATGCCAGTGTTAGCCAATTCTAGAATAATCTACCCTCCAGGGCAATTCAAAATCAGATACATTTTTAAAATTTCAGTTATTGTAATATTCAAGTCTGATTGCTTCATTTTTATACAGTCATTCCTCAGTATCCAGGATCCATGGAGGACTGGATCTAGGACCTAACATGGACACCAAAATCTGCAGATGCTCCAGTTCCATAGTCAGTCCTTAGTATCTGTGGTTCTGCATCTGCTTATTCAGCCAACCACCATCATGTAGTTCTGTAGTATTTATTCAAAAAGAAATCTGCAAATCTGTGTGAATCCGCACAGTTCAAATTGGTGATGCTCAAGGGTCAATGGTATTTTCTAGTTTTTTGTGGAATCATTCATCCATTTTTCTCCTGAGATTAGCGAGTGTCATTATAATGCTTACCTTGAACTCTTCATTGGATAGATTGCCTATCTCCAGTTTGTTTAGTTCTTTCTCTGAGTTTTTGTCTTGTTCCATTACTGGAAACATGGTCCTTTTTCTTCTTAATTTACCTAATTTTTTGTGTATTTCTCTATTGGGTAAGTCTGTTACATTCTAATCTTGGAGAAGTGGGCTTCTGTAGGAAACATCCTATAAGACCCAGCAGTACACTTCCCTCTGGCCACCAGAGCTAGATGCTCTACGAATGTCCACTACTGGGGCTACATAAGGTCCTTCCATTGTTGTAGGCTAACTACTGCAGGCGTGCTGGCAGCTGGGGCTGGCCACTGGCCTGGCTCACTGTGCAGCCCACTGGCAAGCATGGCTCCTACCCAGTGGAGCCAGCTCCTGGCACTAATAGGCTAGAGGGAGGATTCAGAAGAACAAATTGGGAATTTGGATGACAGAGAGGTAAAAATCAACCAAGTTTAACGTAAAAATAAAAATTAAGTTAAAAAATGAAGACAGTTCAGCATACGTTTGGGACAATATTAAATGTACTAACATTTGTGTTATAGGGGTCCCAGAAGGAAAAGATAGAGAAAAAGGGCAGAAAACTTATTCCAATTAACAGTAACTTAAAACTTTCCTAACCAGGTAGAAGAAAACAAACATCCAGGTCCAGGAAGCATAGAGAGTCCCAAGTAAGATGAATCCAAAGAGTTCCACACCAATAGCCATTATATTCAAAATAGCAAGAATTAGAGTTAAAGAGAAAAATCTTAAAAGCAGCAAGGGAAAAGTAACGAGTTACATGGAAGAGAACTTCTGTAAGACAATCAGCTGACTTTTCAGTAGAAACTCTGGAAGCCAGAAGGGAGCAGCATGAAATATTCCATTTGTCAAAAGTATTATATCAATATTTGTTAAAGCTATCATTCAGATTTGGAAGAATGATAGAGTTTTTCAGACAAGCAGAAACAGAAAGAGTTCATCACTTCCCTAGCCTTATAAGAAATGTTAAAGGGACTTCTCTAAGCAGAAAAGAAAAGGCTGTAACTAGAAATTGGAAAATTACTCCAGGAAAACTCTCACTGGTGAAGATAAACATATAATGAAGATAGCAGATCACCCACTTATAAAGCTAGTAGAAAGGTTAAAAGACAAAATTAGTAAAATAACCTATATACAGTAAGTAGTTAAGAGACACAAAATAAAAACAGGCTAAATATAAAGTTAAAAACAAAATGCAGTTGGGGAGTAAAAGTGTAGGGCTGTTAGAATGAGTTCAGCTTAAGAGATCATTACCTTAAAATATGTATACATGTTATTACATTACATGTAGTTCACCAGGCTCCTCTGTCCTTTAGATTGCCCAGGCAAGAATATTGGATATAAACCTCATAGCAATCACAATCCAAAAACCTGTATTAGATACACAAAAATAGAGCGGAATCCAAGCATAACAGTAAAGATAGCCATCAAATCACAAGAGAATAGTAACAGCAAAGAAGTACGAAAACACCCAGGAAACAATTAACAAAATGCCAATAAGTACACATTCAAAATTTCCAAAACTTAGAGGAAATCAAGATGTCCTTCAGTAGGTGAATGGTTAAACTGCACTTCATTCAGATAGTAGAGTATTATTCAACACTGAGAAGAAATGATTTGTCAAGCCATGAAACCTTTAATGCATAATACTAAGTGAGAGAATCCATTCTGAAATGGTTATCTGCTATATGATTCCAAATGCATAACACTCTGGATATGAAAAATAACTGTAGAGATAATAAAAGGACAGTATAGATATTTTTAGGGCAGTGAAGTGTTACACTATAATGGTATATATGTGCCATTATATATATTTGTTGAAACCCCTGGAATTTACAGAATGAACAGTGACCACTGATATAAACTGAGGACTTTGGGTGATAATGAAATGTCAACATAGATTCATGAGTTATGACAAATATATCTTCCTGGTGGGGGATGTTGATAAAGGAGGAGGATATTAATGTGCAGAGGCAGGAAGTATGTGGGGAAATCACTATATTTTCTGCTGAATTTTACCATGAACTTAAAAGTCTTCTTTAAAAATAAGATATATTAAAACAATACACAACAAACAAAAATCAGATGTTTGTTTCTGGGACTCACCTTGTATTTTTGATGTTAGGTTGGTAAACAGCTGAGTGCTCACATCCAAATTTTTATTTGCTTAGGTCTATGGGCGTTACTTTGGAGAAGGCAATGGCACCCCACTCCAGTGCTCTTGCCTGGAGAATCCCATGGGCAGAGGAGCCTGGTTGGCTGCAGTCCACGGGGACACTGAGAGTCGGACATGACTGAGCGACTTCACTTTCTCTTTTCACCTTCATGCATTGGAGAAAGAGATGGCAGCCCACTCCAGTGTTCTTGCCTGGAGAATCCCAGGGACGGGGGAGCCTGGTGGGCTGCCGTCTGTGGGGTGGCACAGAGTCGGACACGACTGAAGCGACTCAGCAGCAGCAGCAGCANCTGGAAATGACCCTGATGCTGGGAAAGATTTAAGACAGGAAGAGAAACAGACAGCAGAGGATGGGATGGTTGGGTGGCATCACCAACTCAATGGACATGAATTTAACAAAGCTTCCAGAGTTGCTGATCAATAGGGAGGCCTGGCATGCTGCAGTCCATGGGCTTGCAAAGAGTTGGACATGACTGTGCGACAGAACTGAACTGCTGAACATGTTAACGTCTTTTAGTGAACTCTGTGCAAATTTCTGATGATATATTCCTAGGATTGGAGTTCCTCAGTCATAGGGTATGCATAACTTCCTTTTAATAGATTTTGGCGAAAAGATTTGCAAAGTGGCTGGAGCAATTTATACCTCCCTTTCCCCAATAGCAGGTTAAGGGAGACACAGCTGTTCCATGACCTTACCAAGAGTTGGTTTTATATGACTTTCATTTTGCTATTCTGGTGGGTGAATATTGGTATCACCTTTTTTTTAATCATTGCTGGCAGTTCCATGAGTTCTAGTTGAATAATTTTGTGTATGTTTATGGGCCATTTGACCACCATATACTAATCATTAATTGTAATACCTTATTCCCTAGTAGCTCAGTTGGTAAAGAATCTGCCTGTAATGCAGGAGACCCCAGTTTGATTCTTGTGTCAGGAAGATCCCCTGGGTAAGGAAAAGGCTACCCACTCCAGTATTCTGGCCTGGACAATTCCTTGGGCTGTATAGTTCATGGGGTCGCAAAGAGTTGGACATCGCTGAGCGACTTTCACTTGCACTCTTCACTTTTCATAATGAATATGGGCTTACCTGCTGGCAGTGGTAAAGAATCCACCTGCAATGCAGAATAATGCAGGAGAGGCAGGGTTAATCCCTGGATTGGGAGGTCCCCTGGAAGAGGAAATGGCAACCCACTCCAGTATCCTTGCCTGGAAAATTCCATGNCATAATGAATATGGGCTTACCTGCTGGCAGTGGTAAAGAATCCACCTGCAATGCAGAATAATGCAGGAGAGGCAGGGTTAATCCCTGGATTGGGAGGTCCCCTGGAAGAGGAAATGGCAACCCACTCCAGTATCCTTGCCTGGAAAATTCCATGAACAGAGGAGCCTGGTGGGCTGCAGTCCTTAGCTACCATAAGGACATGACTGAAGCAACTTAGCACACATGCACGCACGTACAAATTATAAGAGGCAGATTGGGATTCAAACCAGGTGTGCCTCGACTGGTGTCTTAACTCTTGGTGCAGTAGATGGTGGCTAATTCATCACTTTTCTCAGTGGATTTCCTACATAGTGGGAGAGGCGGACATGTTAACACCTAATATGAAACACAAGTTACAAGTAAATAAATACTAAATAGCAATGAATAGTCTGTTGACACATTAAGAGAAGAACAAGTATTTTTGAAAGGAAGGAATAAAAGAAGAGAGGTTGTGATATTTGAGGCAGGTCTGGAAGTATTTCAATAGAATGAGAGAAATGGAGATGTCTTCCACACTCAGGGACCGAGGTGATCATACATAAAATAAGAAAGTTGTTGGGTGGGATATACAGATTGACAGAGGAAGAAACGAGAGTCAGACTATGGAACGCAAAATCATGGCAGAAATTTGTTTAGGCAACAGAGTTGCTGAAGAAAACGGTAGTGTTGTATAGAAACGGCAGCGTTTCTATATGTAATAATGAACTATAATGAAAGANAGAAATGGAGATGTCTTCCACACTCAGGGACCGAGGTGATCATACATAAAATAAGAAAGTTGTTGGGTGGGATATACAGATTGACAGAGGAAGAAACGAGAGTCAGACTATGGAACGCAAAATCATGGCAGAAATTTGTTTAGGCAACAGAGTTGCTGAAGAAAACGGTAGTGTTGTATAGAAACGGCAGCGTTTCTATATGTAATAATGAACTATAATGAAAGATAATTTTTTTAAGTTACATTTGCAAATGTCTTAACACCTTGGTCCCTAATGACTTTTGTATATTGGTTTTGATTCCTGCAAATTTACTGAATTTATTAGATCTAAGATTTTTGGTAGTCTTTAGATTTTTCTAAATATAATATCATGCCATATGGAAATAGTGACATTTTCCTTCTTTTTTTTTTTTTATTTAGACAACTTTCAATTCTTTTCATTACCTAGCTGCCCTGTCTAGGACTTCCAACACTATGTCAAATAAAAGTGGTGAGAGTGAGCATATTCTTGTTTTAGTCTTAACCTCATCATCTACTGAGTATAATGTTAATTGTTGGCTTGTCATAAGTGCACTTTGTTATATTGAGATATGTTCCCTGTATACCCACTTTATAGGCAGTTTTTGTCATAAATGTGTGTTGAAGTTTCTCAATGCTTTCTCAGCATCTACTGAGAAAAATTACATAATTTTTATCTTTCATTTTCTTAATGTGGTATATCACATTTATTTTACAGATGTTGAACTATCCTAGCATCACTGAAATAAATCTCAGTTGATCATGGTATGTAATCCTTGTAATGCATTATTGAATTTGGTGTGCTAATATTTTTTTGCAGGATTTCTGCATCTGTGTTCATCATGGACATTGGCTTTTTTTTCTTGTGGTGCCCTTATCTGGTTTTGGTATTAAGGTAATACTGACTGGTAAATGAATTTGGAGGTATGTCCTCCTCTTCTATTGTTTGGGAGAACTTGAGAAGGAATTCATACGGATTTATCTATAAATGTTTGGTAGAATTCATCAGCGAAATCATCTGGTTCTGTACTTTTATTTGTAGAAAGGTTTTTTTTAAATTATTGATCAATTTCTTTATTAAAAGTTAGTCTGTTCAGATTTAGAATTTTTTTTGATTCACTCTTGGAAGACTGAATTCAGTGTATTTCTAGGAAGTTATCTATTTCTTCTAAGTTGTCCAACTTGTCAGTGTGCAATTGCCTTTGGTACTCTCTTATACTTTGTATTAATATTTCTGTGATGTCAGTTGCAGTGTCTCCTCTTTCATTCTGATTTTGTTGTTGCTGTTGTCCCGTCACTAACTGATGTCTGACTCTTGCAACCCCATGGACTGCAGCATCCCAGGCTTCTCTGTCCATCACCAACTCCCTGAGCTTGCTCAAACTCATGTCCATCGAGTCAGTGATGCCATCCAACCNTTCTGTGATGTCAGTTGCAGTGTCTCCTCTTTCATTCTGATTTTGTTGTTGCTGTTGTCCCGTCACTAACTGATGTCTGACTCTTGCAACCCCATGGACTGCAGCATGCCAGGCTTCTCTGTCCATCACCAACTCCCTGAGCTTGCTCAAACTCATGTCCATCGAGTCAGTGATGCCATCCAACCCTCTCATCCTCTGTCGTCCTCTTGCCCTCAGTCTTTCCAAGCATTGGGATCTTTTCCAGTGAATCAGCTCTTCACATCATGTGGCTAACTTATTGGAGCTGCAGCTTCGGTATCAGTCTTTCTGATGAATATTCAAGATTAATTTTCTTTAGGATGGACTGTTTTGATCTCCTTGCACTCCAAGGGAGTATCAAGAGTCTTCAACAGAACCATAGATCGAAAGTATCAGTTCTTTGGCACTCAGCCCTCCTTATGGTCCAACTCTCACATCCATACAAGACTACTGGAAAAATCACAGCTTTGACTATACAGACCTTTGTCAGCAAAGTACTGTCTCGGCTTTTTAATACATTGTCTAGGCCTGTCATAGATATTCTTCCTAGAAGCAAGTATCTTTTAATTTTGTGGCTGCAGTCACCGTCCGCAGTGATCTTGGAGCCCAAGAAAATGAAATTTGACACTGTTTCCACATTTTCCCCATTTATTTGCCATGAAGTGATAGGACTGGATGCCATGATCTTTGTTTTTTGAATGTTGAGTTTTAAACCAGCTTTTTCACTCTCCTCGAAAGCCTTTATCAAGAGGCTCTTTAATTCCTCTTCATTTTCTGCCATTAAAGTGTTATCATATACATATCTGCAATTAATGTTGTTTCTCACAACAATCTTAATTCCAGCTTGTGAGTCATCCAACCTGGTATTTTGCATGATGTACTCTGCACATAAGTTTATTAAGCAGGGTGACAATATACAGCCTTGATACACTCCTTTTTAAAATTTTATAAGTTCTCTATTTTTCAGTAAGTCTAGCTAAAAATTTTGTTTCTTTACCTTTTCAAAATAAAAAATCAGTTCTTTGTTTCACTGATCTTTTCTATTTTCTTTTTTGTCTGTCTTTTATTCCTATTAACGTATTGATCCTTATTTCCTTTCTTCAGCTAAATTTTTATTTCATTTATTTTTCTTTTTCTAGTTCCTTGCGGTATAAAGTTAGATTGCTTAAATTTTTTCCTGTTGCTTGAGAGTTTGTTTAGAGATTCTAGCAGGGGAATGAAGCTATTCATATACTCTTGATCAAAGAATGGCCCTCTTCTAACAAGGAGAGGATGTCCTTTTTGGCAGAGTAACTCAGCTTCAGGAGCAGTGAGGGAGGAAGGGGATACCCACTATCCAGCCAGATCAGTGAAATAAACCCTGGCAACTAACAGGGTGACAGATGCTACAGCCAGATAACCTTCACGTCTGAGATTTCTGCTGTTTCTTGCTGTAGGTATTTATAAAAACTTCCCTTTTAGAACTGCTTTTGCTGCAGCAGATAAGTTTTGGTCTGTTATATTCCTATTTTCACAGGACTCTATGATTTTTCTGATTTCTCCTCTGACCCATTGATTTTTCAATGGCACAAAGTTTAGTCTCCAGATATTTGTGAATTTTTCAATTTTCTTTGTGTAATTTATTTCTAGTTTTATACTACTATATTTGGGAAAGATGGTTGATATAATTTCAGTATTCCTAAATTTATTAAGAGTTGTTTCATGGCCTAATATATGTTTTTTTCTGGAGAATGTTTCATGTGTGGTTGAGAAAAATATGAATTCTGTTGCTTTGGTGTGTACGTTAAGTGCATTTTTTGAGGTAAAGCCTCTATTTACTCAGTTACTTTAAAGTGAAAAGTTAAAAAGTAAAAAAAAAAAAAAAGATATATATATATATATATATGATCTACCTAATAGGGTGCTTGCTTTTTTATTTTTGTATTTAAATAAGAATATATAAAACACCAATCATAGTGATATTGTATTTGTTGAAATGGACCTGAAACAATGTGACAAGCCTTTAAGCTCTCTGAATGAAGGGGAAATGCCAGTGTTAGCCAATTCTAGAATAATCTACCCTCCAGGGCAATTCAAAATCAGATACATTTTTAAAATTTCAGTTATTGTAATATTCAAGTCTGATTGCTTCATTTTTATACAGTCATTCCTCAGTATCCAGGATCCATGGAGGACTGGATCTAGGACCTAACATGGACACCAAAATCTGCAGATGCTCCAGTTCCATAGTCAGTCCTTAGTATCTGTGGTTCTGCATCTGCTTATTCAGCCAACCACCATCATGTAGTTCTGTAGTATTTATTCAAAAAGAAATCTGCAAATCTGTGTGAATCCGCACAGTTCAAATTGGTGATGCTCAAGGGTCAATGGTATTTTCTAGTTTTTTGTGGAATCATTCATCCATTTTTCTCCTGAGATTAGCGAGTGTCATTATAATGCTTACCTTGAACTCTTCATTGGATAGATTGCCTATCTCCAGTTTGTTTAGTTCTTTCTCTGAGTTTTTGTCTTGTTCCATTACTGGAAACATGGTCCTTTTTCTTCTTAATTTACCTAATTTTTTGTGTATTTCTCTATTGGGTAAGTCTGTTACATTCTAATCTTGGAGAAGTGGGCTTCTGTAGGAAACATCCTATAAGACCCAGCAGTACACTTCCCTCTGGCCACCAGAGCTAGATGCTCTACGAATGTCCACTACTGGGGCTACATAAGGTCCTTCCATTGTTGTAGGCTAACTACTGCAGGCGTGCTGGCAGCTGGGGCTGGCCACTGGCCTGGCTCACTGTGCAGCCCACTGGCAAGCATGGCTCCTACCCAGTGGAGCCAGCTCCTGGCACTAATAGGCTAGAGGGAGGATTCAGAAGAACAAATTGGGAATTTGGATGACAGAGAGGTAAAAATCAACCAAGTTTAACGTAAAAATAAAAATTAAGTTAAAAAATGAAGACAGTTCAGCATACGTTTGGGACAATATTAAATGTACTAACATTTGTGTTATAGGGGTCCCAGAAGGAAAAGATAGAGAAAAAGGGCAGAAAACTTATTCCAATTAACAGTAACTTAAAACTTTCCTAACCAGGTAGAAGAAAACAAACATCCAGGTCCAGGAAGCATAGAGAGTCCCAAGTAAGATGAATCCAAAGAGTTCCACACCAATAGCCATTATATTCAAAATAGCAAGAATTAGAGTTAAAGAGAAAAATCTTAAAAGCAGCAAGGGAAAAGTAACTAGTTACATGGAAGAGAACTTCTGTAAGACAATCAGCTGACTTTTCAGTAGAAACTCTGGAAGCCAGAAGGGAGCAGCATGAAATATTCCATTTGTCAAAAGTATTATATCAATATTTGTTAAAGCTATCATTCAGATTTGGAAGAATGATAGAGTTTTTCAGACAAGCAGAAACAGAAAGAGTTCATCACTTCCCTAGCCTTATAAGAAATGTTAAAGGGACTTCTCTAAGCAGAAAAGAAAAGGCTGTAACTAGAAATTGGAAAATTACTCCAGGAAAACTCTCACTGGTGAAGATAAACATATAATGAAGATAGCAGATCACCCACTTATAAAGCTAGTAGAAAGGTTAAAAGACAAAATTAGTAAAATAACCTATATACAGTAAGTAGTTAAGAGACACAAAATAAAAACAGGCTAAATATAAAGTTAAAAACAAAATGCAGTTGGGGAGTAAAAGTGTAGGGCTGTTAGAATGAGTTCAGCTTAAGAGATCATTACCTTAAAATATGTATACATGTTATTACATTACATGTAGTTCACCAGGCTCCTCTGTCCTTTAGACTGCCCAGGCAAGAATATTGGATATAAACCTCATAGCAATCACAATCCAAAAACCTGTATTAGATACACAAAAATAGAGCGGAATCCAAGCATAACAGTAAAGATAGCCATCAAATCACAAGAGAATAGTAACAGCAAAGAAGTACGAAAACACCCAGGAAACAATTAACAAAATGCCAATAAGTACACATTCAAAATTTCCAAAACTTAGAGGAAATCAAGATGTCCTTCAGTAGGTGAATGGTTAAACTGCACTTCATTCAGATAGTAGAGTATTATTCAACACTGAGAAGAAATGATTTGTCAAGCCATGAAACCTTTAATGCATAATACTAAGTGAGAGAATCCATTCTGAAATGGTTATCTGCTATATGATTCCAAATGCATAACACTCTGGATATGAAAAATAACTGTAGAGATAATAAAAGGACAGTATAGATATTTTTAGGGCAGTGAAGTGTTACACTATAATGGTATATATGTGCCATTATATATATTTGTTGAAACCCCTGGAATTTACAGAATGAACAGTGAACACTGATATAAACTGAGGACTTTGGGTGATAATGAAATGTCAACATAGATTCATGAGTTATGACAAATATATCTTCCTGGTGGGGGATGTTGATAAAGGAGGAGGATATTAATGTGCAGAGGCAGGAAGTATGTGGGGAAATCACTATATTTTCTGCTGAATTTTACCATGAACTTAAAAGTCTTCTTTAAAAATAAGATATATTAAAACAATACACAACAAACAAAAATCAGATGTTTGTTTCTGGGACTCACCTTGTATTTTTGATGTTAGGTTGGTAAACAGCTGAGTGCTCACATCCAAATTTTTATTTGCTTAGGTCTATGGGCGTTACTTTGGAGAAGGCAATGGCACCCCACTCCAGTGCTCTTGCCTGGAGAATCCCATGGGCAGAGGAGCCTGGTTGGCTGCAGTCCACGGGGACACTGAGAGTCGGACATGACTGAGCGACTTCACTTTCTCTTTTCACCTTCATGCATTGGAGAAAGGGATGGCAGCCCACTCCAGTGTTCTTGCCTGGAGAATCCCAGGGACGGGGGAACCTGGTGGGCTGCCGTCTATAGGGTCGCACAGAGTCGGACACAACTTAGCAGCAGCAGCAGCAGCATGGGCCTTGCTTTACTACTGCCATGTGGCAGGGAGTCAGCCATAGCTCCTCAGGCCAAAAATTTCCAGGAAACTATAAGGCTCTCCAAAAACACAAAACTTCTATAGATATAAAGTGCAAAATGAACTTCAAGCCTTCACAGACATTTTCATAATGTCATTTTCCAGAAGAATTACTGGTGCTCCAACTAGGGATACATGGGAAGGTGACATTTTTTTCTTACCCTCACTGATTTACATGTCATAAGCTTTAAATAACCACCTCCTTTCTGAAACATTAGTCTCCAAATAATGTGAGGGTTTCTGGGTGCCAGAGAATGAGGGAAGTAAAGATATTTTGCGTGAGTTTCCAGGAATGTTCCTGTATTTCCTGAACCTAAGTATTTGCATTCAAGGTATAAAAGGCTTGATTTTATGGCTGCAGACAAAAAGCTGGCTGAGCCATCGTGAGAAAAAAAGCCTTCAGGAAGATGTAGTTAAGCAAGGATGGAAAAGTAGCAATTAAATGTGCAGTATCGCCTTCCTGGCCTTGAGGGCTAGCCAATGTTCTCAGGACTCTTTGGGAACAATTTTAATCAAAGAGCATAATTACTCTTATAGATCACTTCAGAGCTTACAAAGTATGGTCACATAAATTATCCCATTATTATTCAGTATATTTGGTGTTTTAGAGATTTGCATGTTTTCTTTCACAGCCTTACTTGATCTTTACATCAGTGCCATGGAGCAAGGGGCCAGGGATCTTCTCTACTTGACAAGGAAGGAAACTGAGTCTCAAATATTAGTGACATATTTAAGGTTTGCTTTTTTGTTGGCAAGAGAAGCAGAATCAAAAATAATTCTAGATTTCTGGGCTTGTAATCGTTTATATGGAAAGTATTTTTTAAAAAGAAGCAGAGAAAGGGTGGCTGACCTCAAATCTATGACCATATAAAAAACTGCTCTGAAAAATATTTCCTTCTGGCAGTCAAGCAGGAGCTGAGCTCCAGCAGGAAATGTAGGAGAACAAACAGACTCCTCTCTTTCCCTCTGTGCATATGCTTCCTGTGCTCCCAAATGCCACCTGGAATGATTTCTGTTCATGAGGAGAATTCTGAAAAGTCTTAAGTACAAATTTTGTAGGAGAAAACCCAAATGCCTGAAGCAAAAATATTGTTGTACTTCTCCAATTGCTCAGATTAAATCAATATGTCTCTTAGCTTTCAAGGGAGAGAGAGAAACATCCACTTGGAAAAACTGAGACTGCTTGGAAAAGTACAGGAAAAGCCAAAAATAAATGAACAGTAGCTATTATTGAATCCAGAAGTTATAACTTTGGGGAGGGCAGGACATGGAGGAGTGGAGCACGGTTGGAAATTGCTATAGGAAATCAAATTGCTGTCCTCTCAGTTGGCACTGCATTTTTGCCCTGGCTATATTTTACCTCGCTTGAGGGCTTCAGTGACCTCATGCCCCTCGTATGACCTTCCAACCAACAAACAGTAGTGAAATACTATCTGTTTCTATTGAAAAGGAACCAGTAATAACAAGGCTGCAGGGCTGAGCATGGCCACCACCAGAAAGAAGTTTTGCTCCATTTTTGTGCACATGAAGGGGATGAGGGAATGTGCCATCCCACCTGTGACATGATTATCCCTCACTCCTGGGAGCACAAGCCTCCAGGTCCAGTCTCTTCTCTTTGAAAAGGAGAGCTTCCATCCCAATGAGAAATGGGGCTATTAAAAGCCAAGTTTCAACTTTTCATGCCCATACTTTAACTAGTTGTTCCTTTTTTTCTCATTGGGGAAACATCTAATTCTTTGGCACCAACACTATACAGTGTTTTGGGATTATCTACCAACCACGAAGGGCAGGAGAGTCTCATAAGCAAACCGGTGCTACAGAGACCTGGATGTTTACTCTGCAGGAAAGAGATGACACCTTCAGGCTTCCCTGCAAGGCAATTGATTAAAATAAGGCTGCTGGCAGAAGGAGGCAGGAATACAGAACTTCCTGAACCACATTTCTGCAGTTTGTAGCTGTACACTCTAGAGATAAAGAACTTCATATGCCTTAGGGGTTCCTAGTTGACACAGTGGTACAAAATCTGCCAAGGCAAGAGATACAGGAGATGTGGGTTTGATCCCTGGGTCAGGAAGATCCCCTGGAGAAGGAAATGGCAACCCACTCCAGTATTCTTGCTTGTAGAATCCCAAGGACAGAGGAGCCTGGTGGGCTACAGTCCATGAGGTAGCAAAGAGTTGGAAATGACTGAGCACGCAAGCAAAATAGTGATTCCTGAGGGCATCATACAAAAATTTTAGTGAAATTTTTCCTAAATTATCTGAAAAAATAAATTACATGATCTATAATTTTTAAGGAAGAAAAATATAAATAATGTATTTAAAACTCACCCAAGTTTTCAGCCAAGTCAATTCAATTGGTGCACATTTAATATTGAATTCACTGTGGACAAACAGAAACAGAGTGGAATTTTTCTCTTGCCCCATGTGTCATTATTGTGGGGAAGGAGACAGGTGAACACGGACAAATCTAGTAGAAGACAATAATATGTGCTGGGATTTAAACAATCTTGTGACAGTATAGGAAAGAAGATGAACTTTGTATGGTGACATCTGTGACTCATTAGTAGGAAGGTTCGATTTAGTCTGAATGCTGAATCTATTAGGTCATTTCAGAACTTGACCAAGATTGAAGGAACTGAAAGAATAAACCAGGCCCATGTGAGGAATTGCAAATAGCTGCACATGAGGGTGAAGGGAGAGAGAGAAGGCTGAAATATAGGTTGTGGTCATATAATGGGGAGCTTTATATGTAGGCTAAGTAATTGGTCATTTATTCCAAGTACTAGGAAGTGACTGTTTTACAACAGGGGGAAGGCAATAACTCTAGCAATCATGTATAGTATTGATCAGAGAGGGTGGGCATTGCAGTACATAGCCAGGAAGTTGAGAGGGTCAGCACTACGTTAGCAGCGCAAAAGGAAAGGTCCATGGGAGAGATATTTTGGATATGATTCAGATTTTTAAAGTACTTGCAATCCTTCACAGACCACACAGATAGGTATATCTATTTTAAAACATTTACAGTGATTTGATACACAAAACAAATTGTGTTAGAAATGAAACTTTACCCAAAGGAAGAGAAATACTATAGTAACTTATCACTAAAATATAAAAAAAAAATTTTTAAACTTCCCCAAACTGTGTGTGGTTAAGAATAACAGGATGTGTATAGAGTGGAAAAAGTCTTGAATTCATTACACATTATGATGCTTTGGGCAAGTTTCTCAATCTCTGAGTCTCAGGATTCACAAATATAAAAGTCTGGGGCAAAGTAATTTCAAGTGTTGCAATTCAATATATCCTTTGTATACACGAAATTGTGTTTTAATTAAAAAGAATATTTGAAACAATTTTCCTAAAAGTACAGAATTAAAATACGTTTGGTAAGATAATTGCCCCTAATGATGGCAGTCTGACAATATGTGTGTCTAACATTTAAGTCACCCCTTTGTCTATAACTCAAACATGTAAGTTTACTCACATCTAAGGGGACTATGAAACGGATCTAGGAGTTTTCATAATTCAACTTTTACTGCTCAGTTTTATGGTAAGATATATTTTATGAAAAGCATTGCCCTTTGGATCAATACTATGTTTACAACGTTAATCTAATAAATAATGAAAATAACCATTAAACAAGGCAGCCATATTAAGTAATTTATAAATAACCATTTTAAAGCTGTAGCTGAGTAATTGATTATGACATAAACCACTTTTGGCCTTTAAAAAAATACTCTGTCCCCTGAAAAAGACAGCGGTTCTCATAAAACATGAAATATGTGTGTTTGTCAGATATTTATTACACAAGAAGTTTGCAGAAATTTTAGGATGTAAACGATTAGATCATCAGGGCATTATTGACTTTCTCTGATATATGACCTATTTGGGGCTAATGTAGTATCAGACCTTTTAGAAGAATCCAATTTAATAAAAATAAAATAGGTGAATAGAAAATTTCTGCATTTGTGGACATTTTCTGATTCTTACATCTAGAATAATCATAAAAACTTAAACATGTAGAAGAGGTTCCAATTTGTAGGAAAAGCCCAAGCATCAAATTTATTTTAAAAATAAAATTGCTATGTTAAATATCATAGTCAAATTAAAAATGCAGCTAGCCATCCCATCAGGTATAATGAATTATGAAACAGAAAAAATAAGTCAATATATATATATATTTAACATGTTTTACAAATTATGTTATTTTCCCTCTAATTTCTCCAAGGATGTTATTTATTAGTACACTGGTTTCAAAATTAAAATAACCTATTCTATATAATTTTATATACAGCCCCTCAAACAGTCTCCAAGATGCAAATAGGTGCAGCTATTTTATTGTACACACAATACTAAATATCTGGAAGCATCTGAGTGATTGACTTAATATTTCTTTTTTCATCCAGGTGCCTGAGATATAGTAATCCCAGTTTAAAACTGACTGCATTTAAAATTCATTAATATCTGCCTTACTGATTGAGTACAATCATTCGGTTTCTAGAGACAGGTGATGGTAGTAATATAACTCAATTCTAGGTATTTAATCCTTCTCTGATACACTTTCTGACCTGTGACTTTTCCCTCTTCAATTTGGCTCTTTGATTCTCCTCTTTAATCTCAAGTTATCTGCATCAGCAAGGACCAGTGTATCTTCCTCCCTCCTTGTGTAATATAAAATAGCTTCTGTTTGGGGAAGGAGAGAAGAATATTCCATACAGAGTTAGAAGAAAACTTCCTACCTCCCCTCCCCCCAATAGCCACATCCACCACAGACGAAGTCTAAAGGAAAGGATGAAATTACATAGTATCTTACTGAATTGAAACATCAGAAGCATAAGAGAATCTGTGTCCCATTTCTGAGATGGAGACTAAAGAGATACCAAGCTGCAGACCAAAGTCCCGCATGTTGTCATGGTGTTTTAGCTCCAGAATAATGGTACTAAGATCTGAATGTTTGCATGAGTGCATGCTTTCTAAGTCGCCTCAAGTCATGTCTGACTCTTTGTGATCCTATGCATCACAGCTAGCAAGGCTCCTCTATCCATGGAATTCTCCACACAAGAATACTTGAGTGGATTGCCATGCGCTCCTCCAGGGGATCTTCCCAACCCAGGGATTGAACCCCCGTATCTTAAATCTCCTGCATTGACAGGTGGGTTCTTTACCACTAGCACCACCTAGGAAGCTCCTATATGTTTGGGTCCCCTCCAAAGTTACATGATAAAGGTCTAACCCTCAAGGTAATAGTATCCAGGAGGTGGGATCTTTGGGAGGTGATCAGATCAAGCTCCCTCGTTCCTTCCATCATATGAGAGGACAACAGCAAGTCAACAGTCTGAGATGGGAAGAGGGTTCTCATCAAAACACTGCAGAACATGCAGTCCCCTTAGTCTTGGACTTCCAGCCTCTAGAACTTCGAGAAAGAGGTTTCTGTTTAGCAGATATCCAGTTTATGGTATTTTGTTACAGCAGCCTGAACAAACTAAGACAGCCGTTGTGGCAGGTCTAGGCACAAGACAACCTCCCTGAGTTTCCCCAGATTCAGAATGACACAGGAAGGGACTCCGAAGTGATAGTCCATGCCAGGGGCTGCCTCACTCTCAGCCAGTTGTCAACAGGGATTGGAACATGACCGGGTATTAAGCTGGACACGTCATTGCCAAAGCAAGGGCAGATTTAAATCCATTGAATAGAGCTATTTCACGATGTAGAGGCAGACAGCCCCCTCCTTCTTACGACTAAGTACTATCAGCATAAATCTTCTTATTTGCCTATCGAAACCTCAACAATGTAACATCAATCCCAGGGTTGAAAACAATTTGTTTTAGAGTCAAGGTAATTTAGAGATCTCTGAAATTTTCAAAATTTCCTAGTCATAGTTGGATAAAGCATTAAACAATGCTTGAGGGCTTGAGTTAGATATTAAATTCCATTGTAGAATAAATGAAAATGTTTATAAATTTGCATATCTTCTGTTCTTACTATGAATTTCATATTTGCCATAAAAATGAGATAACAGGGAACATAGTATCACATAATAGTTTTATTTTTGCATTGTGAGTAGCACAAATCCATCTGTGGTTGAAAAAAAAAAAACAAGGTGCTTTTAGTTTTGGGTAAAAGATCGGTTATTTTATATATTTGTCAATTTGCTTCATTGGTAAACTGTGTGAATATTTGGAGAGGAACTTGTTCAAATTATGGGTCCAAAATTTATTATTCTATGTAAGGTTTGATCTAGAGCAAATTACCTAATTTCTCTGAAACTACAGAAAAAGGGAATATCAATATTCATCTTACATAGTTGATGTCAAGTTAAATAACATATATATACAAGTTCTTAAAAATTCCTTGTTTTCATCCTTATAACCTGAATAATAAGACAAAACACCTAGTACAGTGCTTTGCAAATGGTTGATAGTTGACAAATATTGTTGAATAATATGGAACAAGGCAAATCTTCCTAGTATAGTGTAACTAGAGGTTCTCACTCCTTGGAAGAAAAGTTATGACCAACCTAGATAGTATATTCAAAAGCAGAGACATTACTTTGCCGATTAAGGTCTGTCTAGTCAAGGCTATGGTTTTTCCAGTGGTCATGTATGGATGTGAGAGTTGGACTGTGAAGAAGGCT
This sequence comes from Oreotragus oreotragus, assembly GCA_006410675.1. Taxonomy (NCBI): domain Eukaryota; kingdom Metazoa; phylum Chordata; class Mammalia; order Artiodactyla; family Bovidae; genus Oreotragus; species Oreotragus oreotragus. Next base: position 319,397 of record SJYX01006617.1, on the reverse strand, counting down.
GAGCACCAAAGAATTGATGCTTTTCAACTGTGGTGTTGGAGAAGACTCTTGAGAGTCCCCTGGACTGCAAGGAGATCCAAGCAGTCCATTCTGAAGGAGATCAGCCCTGGGATTTCTTTGGAAGGAATGATGCTAAAGCTGAAACTCCAGTACTTCGGCCACCTGATGCGAAGAGTTGACTCATTGGAAAAGACTCTGATGCTGGGAGGGATTGGGGCTGTCTCTTATACACATCTAGATGTGTATAAGAGACAGGTTCATCACTTTAGGACCTTTCAGAGCCTCTTAGTACAAGGTACACTATGACTTCCTGAAGTGAGGTAATCCCTCAGAGCTCCTTCTAGACGGAGGTACCCACAAAAGCCGTGAGCGTGACTAGCTTCTCTAGAAGGTGGCTTCCTGGTTGCCTCCAAGGCCTTGGGGTCAGACAAACCCAAACCAAAATCCAGCTGGGCTACTTTTCCAGTTGTGNAACTGAACTGAGAGGTTCTTCTTCCATCTGGCTTTCCCACTTCTTTCTCTTTACGTCTTTTAATAATCAACTCTTATCTTTTGCTTATCTGATTATGTCATAGTAGACTTTCCCCTTTCAGGCTTCACTAAATATGCTGACCTATTCTTACTCCACCTAAGACTTCCTGAAACAAAATTAAAAGTTAAAGTGGAGCATCAGTTCACCTAACCTATGTTATGCAATCCCCTTTGATAATCCTTTAATCTACTCCTCTTCTACTTTCATATATTCTGTTCCGGAACAGTTCATTTATTGTGCATGTGGAAATAATACAATCTAGTACAAAGAAACATACAGTATCTCATGTCAAGCATTTTAGATAAATGACAAGGTTTCTCATCTCATCTAAAACTGACAAAAAGCCAAAGGTACATCATGTTTAACTTTGAACAACAAATATGATTACTTCATTGTTAATGAGGCTAATAAGTTTACTTATATAAATAATGTTCCAGAGCACTAGTTAGAAAACAGTTATGACCTAATGAGGGTGTGGTGCTGTTTTCTGTCTCAAAATTATTCTAAAGCTAAAGTTCAGTGCAAAACCAAAAGTAAGACTCAACAAATAATTAACAAACACATTATTCACTGATTTATGACAACAAATACGATTGCTCATGAAATCTACTGGAAACTTATAGTCTCATAGCATAATACAATGGGACCTCCTTGAACTGTGAGCTAAATCCTTGCAAGTTTCCTTCAGCTGTTTGTCCCTGGCAGGAGTTTCAACATGTAACATCCAACAACTTATTTAAAAACAGAGCAAACACTTTTTCATGCTCTTATTCTTTCTTTATACAAATTGAATACAAGTCACAGCACCTTTCCAGAACACAAAGTACTTTTAAAAAGAATTAGCTCCATGAGTATAGCTTCTGTTTTCTGAAAATAGATATATTTGTAAGGTGCATAGTTATAATGCAAATATGAGCAGCAAAGACAAAATAGAAATGATAATAAATATTATAATTTATATTCCTAGGCAACTTTTGATTATGCAACTTAAAATGTGTCTTTTTCAGGAATTAATACAAACAAATCTTTGGGCAATCTATGAATATCATGGAGGTTTTGTTTTTAACTCCTTATTATATTTCAAATGTGAAAACTCCCTCCCCCCTTTGAGATCTTTTAAATATGTTTTCCTCTAATAAACCACAAGAACCCTTTGTTCATTTCCATCTTCAAAAGAGGACCTCAGGAGAGTCTTTTAGAGGAAATTGGGTACACAGTCATAAAAACAATTCTGTCAGAACACAAATGTTTAAAAATTAATAATTGTCTGTATAGGTCTCTCTGAAAGAACTTCCCATTTGGCCTATTTGAAGGCTATTAGGGATGATTGCCTTTGCTATCTGCTATCTGTAGATTTGGACTTTAACCCATTTTGCAATCCAATCAAAATTCTATGTAGTGCTATGTGTTCATTGTTCAGTGTTGGGGGAAGGGAGTGTCACTTGTAAGGGAGAGATGCCCTGGTGCGTATGTGCTCTGTCCTTTTCATGACTTGCTCTCAATGGGTTCTGTCGGAACAATTTAGGGAGCTGTCAATTCCACTCCTACTTAGCTGCTTGGGGTACTGTCTTTCAAAGCTTTATAAGGACCTCAAATATTTTGCTGTTTTACCAAGAAAATTAAATTCAAATGGCTGATCCTGTTTTAATTCATTGGCAGTCCTTAGGATGAAGTAGGCTCTAAGAGCATCACTAATTTTGGATAGTAAGATCTCTGTGTTCTTTTCTAATGACAACTGATTAAAATCAGTCTCACATTCCCCTTGCTGACCACATCTATCTCCCACTCTGGTGAAAATTAACATCCATTCTGTGCTCAATATTTAAAACTTAGGATGAAGTAGGCTCTAAGAGCATCACTAATTTTGGATAGTAAGATCTCTGTGTTCTTTTCTAATGACAACTGATTAAAATCAGTCTCACATTCCCCTTGCTGACCACATCTATCTCCCACTCTGGTGAAAATTAACATCCATTCTGTGCTCAATATTTAAAGGACACACTAACTTTTGGGCCTACTGAGAAAGTAAAATCCTGCTCACCACCCACACCCTTGAAGCCACAGAGTAGGCTTAACCTTTTATCCAGGATAAAAGGATTTTCCAAAAATTCAGTAATGATTTTCTTAGAATGATTTTCTTTTTAGAAGAGAAAATCAGACTTAAAAAAATGGAGAAATTATCTTGGTAGAGGGAGAGGATGGCAAACAAAGTTTAAAGACTTGTGAAGTAGCATATGGCTATGTTTCTAAACTTGGCAGGACAGTTTGCGGGTATAAGGGGAATGACAGGACTCATCATGTTTGACAGAGAGGAATGATTCCATTTTTCTTTGAATTGGTGTGTGTGTGTGTGTGTGTGTGAATTTAATTTTGTGAACATGAGGAATTACACCTTTCAATTTGGAGCAATCATCAGTGTTTTGTGTTATACCCTCATTGCCTACCATCATACTTTATGAACGATGGTGCCTTCTTAAATGTTTGTTGGACATTTAAACACAAAGAACTACAAATGTCCAAGTTTTAGGGACTTCAAATGGTAAACATCATTTTATAAATTATTATTTAACATATTTTCTCAAATCCATGACAGTATTTGAGATACTGTACGTGTTTTCCTTGCTGATAATTTCCAAATTGAATCTCCCATGAACTAGAATGAGTCTAGTTTCTGTAGATGTTTCTTATTGATACATAAATATTTAACTATATTTTTTTATTCTGGTGTGCTCAACTGTGATGGGGAGTAACTCAAGCATGATGCAAGGAACATATTAACGCTAGAAGGTAGAAGCTGATTGTAAGAATATAGGAGCATAGGACCACTTCCTATCTTTATATGCATACATCTGGACCCTTACCAATCTCCCTGGCCTTATCTACTGCACACATCCAAGCAAATTCCAACTTGAAGATGTTGTCTTTGAATATGTTTAGAGTATCTAAGGAAAATATTATCAAATCCTGGGGTTTGCATTCCTATGACTCACTGATAGTGTCTACAGTGGGTAATTTGGCTCTCTGTGGAAACCATTTCTAGCTTCCAGGTAAACTGATCACTGGTTGAGAGTCTTATTTCTCTACAATAGGGCTTGATTATAATAAACCAGAAGGCTGAAAGTCTTATCTTTGCAAATTATTTTTTTTCATAAAATTTCATTTTATAAAATATTTGCTGAATCATGAGTTACACACCAGTGGACATAAAAGTAAACAGTAAAGGAAAACAGCTTGCTATTAATGAAGATATACTCACTGACATAAAAATAGAATTAAAGAGAGTTTGGACACTGTACATTAGAACAAATAGGTGCCTCAAGGATTCCTGGTAAAATCTCTGACCTCTCTCAATTGTCAGACTAGGGGAAGATGTGAATGTTCTACTCAATACATTCATTTGGCTCTTCCAAAGGACCTCCAGAATCAGCATAACTAATATGGCATATAACATTTTTTCCCATAATTTTTTTATCTGCATGCATTTCTCATTTCAATAAATGATGATATATTAGTTAGTTATTACAGGACTGGAAAAGGTCAGTTTTCATTCCAATCCCAAAGAAAGGCAATGTCAAAGAATGCTCAAATTACTGCACAATTGTACTCATCTCACATGCTAGTAAAGTAATGCTCAAAATTCTCCAAGCCAGGCTTCAGTAGTACGTGAACCATGAACTTCCTGATGTTCGAGCTGGTTTTAGAAAAGGCAGAGGAACCAGAGATCAAAATACCAACATCCACTGGATCATTAAATAAGCAAGAGAGTTCCAGAAAAACATCTATTTCTGCTTTATTGACTATGCCAAAGCCTTTGACTGTGTGGATCACAAT
>SJYX01006617.1:290026-307599 GCA_006410675.1 Oreotragus oreotragus | reverse complement strand
GGGGCTCCAAAATCACTGCAGATGGTGACTGCAGCCATGAAATTAAAAGACGCTTACTCCTTGGAAGAAAAGTTATGACCAACCTGGATAGTATATTCAAAAGCAGAGACATTACTTTGCCGACTAAGGTCCGCCTAGTCAAGGCTATGGTTTTTCCTGTGGTCATGTATGGATGTGAGAGTTGGACTGTGAAGAAGGCTGAGCGCCGAAGAATTGATACTTTTGAACCGTGGTGTTGGAGAAGACTCTTGAGAGTCCCTTGGACTGCAAGGAGATCCAACCAGTCCATTCTGAAGGAGATCAGCCCTGGGATTTCTTTGGAAGAAATGATGCTAAAGCTGAAACTCCAGTACTCTGGCCACCTCATGTGAAGAGTTGACTCATTGGAAAAGACTCTGATGCTAGGAGGAATTGGGGGCAGGAGGAGAAGGGGACCACCAAGGATGAGATGGCTGGATGGCATCACTGACTCGATGGACGTGAGTCTGGGTGAACTCCGGGAGTTGGTAATGAACTGGGAGCCCTGGCGTGCTGTGATTCATGGGGTCGCAAAGAGTCGGACACGACTGAGCGACTAAACTGAACTGAACTGCGTGAATAAAGAAGTGAATGTCTAAAAGAACTTTTAATAGATGGACACATACCTTCCAGAGGAACAAGCAAAACCTTTTAAGAGGAAAACACCCAAAAGAGCTACTGGCGTAGAGGAGTTACGCCATATGTGGTGACGATAATTATACTAAAGTGTGAATGACTTACCTGAGTCTCTTTCTTTGAGCAGAAAGAAGAGAGCCCTGAGAAGATTGGGAGGAAGCAGTTCCTGAGACACAAAAATCTTCTTTGGAGTTTTTCTCCAATAATTGTATCATTTCCTTTTTCTTTTCAAAAACCATCTGTTGGTGTGGGCCTCTGCTTGCCTGCTCCCCTCCCTGCTGTAGGACATCTAGACAGGAGCCCCCATCAGAGAAGCTACAGCTTCAGATTCGTGATCAGGAAGCCCACAGCCCCCCCAAGGGACCAAAGGGGCCACACCTAGGTGTCGGGACTAGGAGAGCAGGGAGTCATCGCCTCTTACTCCCCCTCCACCCCCAGGCTCCTCCAGGCCCTACTCCTGGCTGCCTTGAGAGGCTACAATGTGCTGTGGAAAGACCCTGACTTCTGGAATCTCGATCCTGTCCCGGCTCTCAACCTTCCAGTACACTCAGTCACTTTCCCCACTGTGGGACAGGCCTGGTTTTATTTCACCCCCACATCTTTGGGAAACAGTTGTGCTATTGCCCCATTTCACAGCTGGGGAGCTTGAGGCCAGAGACTCACTTGCTCACACATTAGAGGAGTGTCCTAAGCCAGGCCTCCCACCCAGCTGACCTGTGCTCCCATCCCCTACCGGGCTGCTTAGACAGGTGCTCCGCCCAGGGATCCTCAGTTTCCCTATCAGGAAAATGCGGGGGACAGAGGCTCCTCTTCAAGTTTATTGTGAACACCGAGTCACTTGAAAAATGACTCACGGAAGCGTTTGACCCAGGAGGGGCTCGTCAAACGTCTCCTTCCCTCGCATGGGAAGCCCTGCATCCGCTCCCATGGACCGCAGCCTTGGAAGAGTGGCTTCTTCCGTTTCCCGTGGGAGTGGGATGACGGTGTGGGGAGGCACAGATGGAGGATGGCTGGGAGGACCCGCAGGGGCGCGGTGCCCACCAAGCCCAGCGTGGGGAGGGGCTGGGGCTGACAGCCCACGTGCCAGGACCCTGGACCCCCTCCCCACCTGTCCCCACGGGAACGTGGTGCCTGCTGCCATCCGCGCTCCAGCAGGGCTGCGAGGATCTGGAAAAGGAAACTAGACAGAAAGGAAAGAGCAGCCCCCTCCCAGCTTTTGTCTCTTCTTTGCAGCGCTGATTTTTGGTGGTTTGTTTTTTTTTTTTTTTTAATCCAGCCACGCTGTGGTCCCATCCGGGGCCCCCTGTCTCCTCCCATCTCCTCACTGGTGGCTGTCACACGATAGACATTTTTAGTGGTGACAGCTGGCCTTGTGGAACTCGGCTCGAGTACGGGAATGGTTTTTTAAAAAACTAGCGAGCCAAACCACCGTCACTTTAAATAGCACTGCCTGGGGAGGAGAGGCGGGGAAACACGTGCAGGCAGGAGCTCCGTGTCCCCACGTCCCCACATACGGCTGGGCTTCCACACGCAGCAGCTTCGATGGAGGGAGGTCCTAGCCACTAGGACCTCAGAACCCCTGGCTCCCCGCCCTGCATTTGACTAAGGAAGAAACTGAGGTCCAGATCAGAAGGACGTCACACCCAGGAGCACACGCGTTTGTGAATGGCACGGTGTGTGTGCGCATGCGGGTCCGGTGCCACGCCCTTCACTGCGACAAGGCCCCGCCTCCCGATGCCCCCTGTCCTTTCCAGACCTTGGAGACAGCCCACTGCAACGGACCGTGACTGAGGGCCGCTGCTGAGACCAGTGTTCCCAGACTGAGCCACCATGAACGCCGAGCCCCCACCCAACCCTGCCCCGGAGTCTAGAACAGGCTGGACCTCAGTTAACATCTGTAAAGGAAAGACAGGTCCAGGCTTGGATTCCCAGGGGTCCACAGGCCCCGTGGGGACCCTTCCTCTTTGTAACTGCAGGGATCTGAAGCCTGTGGACTCCCCTTGGCCCCTCCAGCGCCAAGACCTGTCACATCTGTCCCCGCCACATTCCCTTCCGTAGCGTGAAACTGACCACCACGGGCCACTGACAGCCCAAAATGGATGGGTGCCACCCCTGCTTCACACACAGATCGCGAGCTCCAGCTCCAAGCCCAGGAGACCTGGGCTCCGATCCTGGCTCTCCTCCTGCTCGCTGTGGACCCAGCAGTTCATGCCACACTGAGCCTCTATCAGCATCTTTGTGGGTGAGGAGACATTCTGTGCACCTGACTGTGAGAATCTATTAGAAAATGCATGTAGCGCCCAGAGCCCAGCACCCGCCTCCGCAGGTGGCGGCCGTTCCTAAGATTAGGAACGCAGGCGACACAGTTCTTTGTCCCTTCACCACCCAGGTCACCCCTCTCTGGACATGTGCCCCTCTGCTCTGACACCTGTAAGGGGCAGCCGAAGCTCGGCATAGAGCAGCACAGAGCCGGGAGGGTACACGAGGAAACTCCCCTTCCCTGTTCCAGAGACCGCGTTGCTCCTAGCGTCACCTAAGGCTGAATTCCCCGAGGCTTTCCCACCCCTGCCCCTTCCTGCCGAGTTCTCTCCATGACACTTACCTTCAATGCCATGTTGGCTGGTTCACGTGCATCGCCCCGCCACCTACGCAATGGGGCTCCATGAGGGCGAAGGGTTTGCTGCAACATTCAGAGTCCTACCTGGCACATCCCGGGAATTTAACATACAATCATGAGGCTCAACGGGGCTTCTCGGGTAGCTCAGCTGGTGAAGAGTCTGCCTGCAGTGCAGGAGACCCCGGTTTGATTCCTGGGTTGGGAAGATCCCCTGGAAAAGGGATAGGCTACCCACTCCAGTATTCTTGCCTGNCATCCCAGATAACTATAAATCTAGCTCAGAATTTGAGAGTTCCTGGACAACCTAGATTTTATCCCAGTCTACAGGTATTCTCAGGTATTCTGGTTCATTCTTGTTTTATCCTTCAATGGACTCCACTAGCTTTCAATACTTCAGCTCAGCATAAACAGGTATCTGCCTAGACTCTCCATTTTAGGTCTCTGTTTTAGAGACTTTAATTTATGTCTCTTTCATCTGAGGATTTCAGTAGTATAAAAGTTGACAGGGACTGGAAAGGAACATGCAGGCAATTCTGTTAGTTGTCCTCCCTGACACCCTTCTTCTCCAACTGTTGCCCTGTGACTTTGTTCTTCCTTGACTTTCACTAGATTGATTGAATAATCCCTTTTAATTGACTTACATCCATCTTGACTTAAACTAATCAATATCACTAGTTTATTCCCTATAACACACAATACCTTATAATGTCTGAATATTGATACTCTGTCCTAACAACAGTTATTTTAGTGTTTCATGCATTTGTTTTTCCTGTATTTTTTGGCTTCTATGCAGCCAATGCTTTCTTTAGACTCAACCACCTGTTCATATCTATTAATATTTTGCATCCATTGATCATACAGTCCATCAGGTTGCAAAGAATTGGACACGACCAAAGTGACTTACACACACACAGACACAGCATGCATTCTACTCATCTATCATCATTGTTTCCAAAGCTCTCTGATGCTTTAAGAATATGACTTTAAAAATTAATTCAGATTTTTCTTAATCATTACAATGGAAGCATGAGTCTTATCCATCTCAGAAGCAGAAGCACATCATTATTATTTCATTGTTTCTAGTCTCTCTATTCTGGAACTTCTATTTGATGCTCCTTGGATTTTTAAGTTCTATCTTCCATGTCTTTTGATTCCTCATATTTTCTATCTTTTGCTAATATCCTCCTGTAAGCTGCTCTTTAAACTGGCCAACAAGGCCTAAAATATTTACTCTCTAGTTCTTTGGAAGGAATGATGCTAAAGCTGAAACTCCAGTACTTTGGCCACCTCATGNGAAGCACTTGGCATATTTCCCTCTTAACTATATTTCTTTTATTTCTCCTAAGAACTGGAAATATCGACCTTTCATCCACTCATATTATTTGGGAAAATAGCTAGCATAGATTTCATCATAGAAAACTTGGAAACTAACTTTAAAAATATTAGTTAAGAAGTTAATACTTATCTGGTCAAACTTCTTATTCAATAAATTCAGTAAAAAAAGCAAGAGGATAGTTTGTTTCATTCTTGAGCAGTTATAATCAAAGAAAATATTTAGGTAAACAGCATTAGGTAAGCAAAAATTTTTCAGAATGAAAAAGTGAAACATGAGCCATAGAAATTTTTTTTTACAGTTGGTTGTCATATCTCTTTTTAAAATTAATTTATTCTTTTATTGAAGGATAATTGTTTACAGAATTGTATTGTTTTCTGTCAAACCTCAACATGAATCATCCATACGCATACATGTATTTTTAGTTGGATATAATTTTTTTAAAAAATTACTCTGCAAAGGAGCAAATGAAATGTCAAGTTACAGCTTTGGAGGTGGTCCTAAGATGGTGGAGGAATAGGACAGAGATCACATTCCCACCCCAAAATTCATCAAAATATCATTTGAACACTGAGCAAATTCCACAAAATAACTTCTGAACACTGGTGGAGGACACCAGGCACCCAGAAAGGCTGCCTGTTGCCTTTGTAAGGAGATTGTCTTTGAAAATATAAAAGATAAAAAGAGAGATGAAAGAATTAGGGATGGAGATCCACCCTGAGGAGGGAGTTGTGAAAGAGGAGAAGTTTCCAAACACCAGGAAACCTTCTCACCGGCAGGTCTGTGGGGAGTTTTGGAATCTCAGAGGGCAACATAACTGGGAGCAAAAAATAAATAAATAGAACCCATAGATTACACGCCTAACCACAACTCCCAGCTAAGAAGTAACCCAGATCCTTGCGTCTGCCACCAGCAAGTGGGGGCTGATCAGGGAGGCGTGGGCTGCATTGTTTAGGGTAAGGACCAGGCCTGAATGCCCTGAGGACAATCTGAGGGAGCTAACATGAGTTAGCAACCCAAACCATGGGATAGCCAGAGGGGGAAAAAAAAAAAGAGAGAGAGAGACAGATAACGTTCCTGCGAAAAGCTCTAACCTAAGGCATTGCCAGGCCGGCTCACAGATCAAAGGACTGAACGAATACCAGCCAGCTGTGGACCGGCCCATCCCCCGCCGTAGACAGGGAGGCAGATGGGCGACAGCCAAAGCCAGCGAGAGGCGTCCTCTACCAAACTGCAAGCAGGCTCCCAGTTGCTAACCAAGTCTTCCTGGGATCCTGGATGGTTGACATCTGCAGGAGAGTTGCAGTCAGAGATCGGCTCCCCAGAGGAGACATACAGCACACCTGAGACAGTGTTTCCGTTGCACATCCAGGAAACCAAGTGGCTGGGACTAGGGAGGATGCCCTGCACCTAAGGAGAGTGTGCTCAGCAAGCACCTGGTCACCTAGCCTGCTTGGATCTGGGAAAGGCACAAAGCGTGGGTCCAACCAACTGTGTCTTTGTGGAGTACCCAAGAACCTGAACCCGAGTGGCTTAGACCTGGGAAGTGCATGCAACCCAGGGCCCACTGTAGACAGTTCTCCTGCAGAGCAACCTGGAGCTTGAGCAGTGTAGACTGGGAAAGCACACATGCTGTGAGTGGGGACAAACTCAGTGTGGCCCAGACACTGTGAGCACTCCCCACACATGCCAGTGATATTTGTTTAAAGTGTTCTTCCCCACAGGACAACTGAACAAGTGAGCCTAAATAAGTGACCACCCTCACCCCTTTGTGTCAGAGTAGAAATTAGACACTGAAGAGACTTGCAAACAGAAGAAGCCAAAATAAACAGAGGGAACCACTTGGGAAGTGACAGGTGCAACAGATTTAAACCCTGTAGTTATTTCTTTGGAAGGGGCCTATAGACCTCGAGAAGTATAAGCTGGAACAAGAAACTATCTGTAACAACTGACCCCACACTGCATGCAACAGCTCCAGAGAAATTCCTAGGTATATTTTACTATTATCATTTGTATATATATATATATATATATATACATACATATATGTGTATATACATATATATATATATATTCCTAACAATTACTCTAGTACTGAAAGACAAACTTTCACTTCATTACCTTGTTTTGTTTAATATTTTTTTGTCCATCATTTTGTTATGGCTCTAGCTATTAATCACCTACTCATTGATGAACAATAAAGCCCCAGTTTGCAAATTTCTGTGCCCATTTCTCCTGCTATTCAGAGAAGTCAGAACAATGGTCATGCTTTCATTAAGTCTTACTTGTGTTTCTCGTAGGGGCTATTTTCCTGTAGTTTGAAGTATACATATATAAGAAAATTTCTAATATTTTAATATTAGCATTTGTTATTGAGATTTTCAGGTAAACTGACTTGTACTCTATGCTAAATCTAATTCTAAAATCTAATATGTATTTTTTCCAGATATAAAATCCAGACTTTATAATAAGCATTAGAAAGGTATTTGAAAGAAGTGTTTAGTTATTTGGTCGTATAAAAATACTGATGTAAATATCAATTGTATAATCAACCTGAGTTTCATTTGATTGAACACTTTGAGATAAACACCAATGATGGTTATTTTTACTAAAATAGGTGACAAATAATACATTTCACAAATTATCTGATCAAATAGGTACTCTTTTGTTAGAAAAATGCAATAATCATCTTAGAAAAAATGATACATAATATATAAACATTTTTAAAGTCTTTTGTATGAGGACTTAATTTGATTTGTTTTTAAAATTTTAACTTCTCAACAGAGTCTCTCAGCATGTTTCATTTACACAAGAGAAAACTCTTTAATTATATGATTCTTAATTTACTTTAGTAATTTCATAAGAAAAATGATTAATTACTTTAAGCAATCAGTTTTACAGATAATCACAGTTCTTTACTTAAATCTCACATACAAGCCAAAAAAGAAGAAAAAGAAAGAAAGCAAAGGACAAGCTTGTGTATCAAACCTAAACAAAAGTCTAGCATTGAAGTAATGTTTTAGACATGGTAAAAATCTCCCTTTTGTTGCTGAGTAACTAATAATTATATTTTAAGTTCAACTGACTCAACACAGCAGTTGACTTTTAAGCATACTATTTTAAGAAATGAATGGCCTATTTAGAGTGTTGACATTTAGAAAATGCAAGTTAGTGAAATTTGTAATGTGTATTAGCATCATAAATGTTAAAATAAATGAATGGCAGATTATATTTAATGGTCTGAAAATAGAAGAATGTCATAAATACTTGAAAATCCATATCAAAGTTCTAAATAATCCCTTTTAAATCAAATATTCATATTTAAAATTATGCTAAATAATAATGTATATATATCTTAGAGATGGAACCCATGGCTCTGAACATTGTCTTCATAGTTGAATCACATGGTGAGTTTTAAAATACTTAATTGGTCTAACTGTGGTTCAATGAAAATAGAACTTCCATTTTTAAAATGGGATATGAGTAGTTTGAAATGTTTCACACTATTCTAACGTAGGTAAGATTAAGAACCAGTGATCATTGCTAAGTTCTATGGCTATATGCAGCAAGCATCAACTGCAAATACTTAACCTGCCTGAAATATAGAGAAAATATGCATGAGAGTGACATAAATACAAGAGATATGACTTGGAAGAATTTTTAGCTTTTTCTCATTTATTTAAGAAAAATATTAAAATTCTGAATTTTAGAAAGTTATGTGAGAAAACTATCAAAATAAATGTACATAAAATATTTAGTTGTGTTAATTTATACTTTTAAATTTGACTTTAAGGAATAAATCAATCTTTTGATAGCTGCTTAGAAACTATCTTTACCATGTTTAAAGAAAAGCCAATAACTACTGTATATTTTTAAAGTTCTACTTACATGATAAGATTCTATTTTTTCTTAACTTTTTATAAAATGATTTTAAGGAAACTTACTAGATGATTAAATAAAAGAATATTTTTTAAATAAAAGAGCAAGTAGTAATTTTAGTTATTTACCTTACAGCTAAGTCTGCTCTGCAAGGGGCCATTGGATATCCTCAATAGATTACCAATTACTTCTTGTCATGACTGAAAATATTTGGCCTCTTTATCTTTCTTTTTTTTATTGTTTATCATATTTAAAAGATTTCCCTTTATCTTTTGCTTCCAATTTCTAACATTTTATCTACAATGAGATTAATAATTTCCTTTTTTTTAAAAGATCCTTTCATTGTCCTCTAATTTTGGAAATAAAAACAAGCAGTATTACATGTTCAAAATATCAAACTGCATTTCAAATAATTCTATAGAAAACAGCATTAAGAATAAACAAAATTAACTGTGACCACTTTTGAAAATAATAAAAGATGACATCAGCAGACCAAATTTATTAACTCTGGAGTAGATGAAACATATTTTACCTGACTGTCAGAGAAACTAATGACTTCCGTTACTGAACTTAGGTCACAAAGCCTACTGCCTGTTAATGAGCAAGTGGGCATGTTTCTTCTTAGGAGTGGCCTAGAAATTTTACAATATCAGAGGATAAATCATTGGCTCCAGGCACATTTTTTGTTGCTAAGAAAGGAAAAAAGTGAATAACATTATCTAAAAGTTTCAACACTATTCAATTTAACAGGCAATGGCTATATTTGTTGGAATTCAGTTTTAACATGCTAGAAATTAATTAATAAGTGAATCAAGAAATATGTTACTACAGGCTCCAAGAGAACAGCAGGAAAAAGGAGCAAGCAGTACATTTAAAGGAAAATGAAAGTTGTCTTAAAGCTCAACATTCAGAAAATGAAGATCATGGCATCCAGTCACTTCATGGGAAATAGATGGGGAAACAGTGTCAGACTTTATTTTGGGGCTCCAAAATCACTGCAGATGGTGACTGTAGCCATGAAATTAAAAGATGCTTACTCCTTGGAAGAAAAGTTATGACCAACCTAGATAGCATATTGAAAAGCAGAGACATTACTTTGCCGACTAAGGTCTGTCTAGTCAAGGCTATGGTTTTTCCAGTTGTCATGTATAGATGTGAGAGTTGGACTGTGAAGAAGGCTGAGCGCCGAAGAATTGATGCTTTTGAACTGTGGTGTTGGAGAAAACTCTTGAGAGTCCCTTGGGCTGCAAGGAGATCCAACCAGTCCATTCTGAAGGAGATCAGCCCTGGGATTTCTTTGGAAGGAAGGATGTTAAAGCTGAAACTCCAGTACTTTGGCTACCTCATGTGAAGAGCTGACTCACTGGAAAAGACTCTGATGCTGGGAGGGATTGGGGGCAGGAGGAGAAGGGGACGACCGAGGACGAGATGGTTGGATGGCATCACTGACTCGATGGATGTGAATCTGAGTGAACTCCGGGAGTTGGTGATGGACAGGGAGGCCTGGCGTGCTGCGATTCATGGGGTCGCAAAGAGTTGGACACGACTGAGTGACTGAACTGGACTGAACCTTAACTATTTCCCTTAAGGCCCAAACTCCAAATGGTACCATTGAGGATTAAGGGTTCAACATATGAATTTTAAAGGAAAAAATTCAGTTTAGAAAAACTATATACACTACTTTTATAAGTATAACTGTATACACTATGTAAGGACAATGGAAAATAAAACATTTGGAATTTGAAATTTACTCACTTATAAATTATATAAAATTATAGCAATTGGATTACTGGATCATAAGGAATGTATTTACATTAGTCTAATTGTCTATGTTCCCCCAAAACCTAAAAGCAGTGGTGCTGCTGTAAGAAATATCTAAACAATGTGGAAGAACTCTGAAAGTTGGTAACGGCCAGAAGGAGAAAGAGTTTGGAGGTGCATGCTTGAAATAGCCTACATTGCAGGGAGTAACGGGGAAGGCACCGGCACCCCACCCCAGTACTCTTGCCTGGAAAATCCAATGGACGGAGTAGCCTGGTGGGCTGCAGTCCATGGGGTCGCTAACCGTCGGACAGACTGAGCAACTTGACTTTCACTTTTCTCTTTCATGCATTGGAGAAGGAAATGGCAACCCACTCCAGTATTCTTGCCTGGAGAATCCCAGGGATGGGGGAGCCTGGTGGGCTGCTGTCTATGGGGTCACACAGAGTCGGACACGACTGAAGTGACTTAGCAGCAGCAGCAGGGAATAAAGTGATTCTCATGAGGAGTCAGAAGAAGAGAGGTGTAGAGAAAGCCTTTGTCTTAGAGAACACCTATGTGGTCTGGAACAGAATTCTGGTAGAATATGGACAGTGAAGGTCACTGGTGAGTTCTCAGATGGAAATGAATGACATGTTACTAGAAACAAGAAGAAAGATGATCCTTATTATATAAAATGGCAAAGAGTGTGTCTGGATTTCAGTGCTGTGAACCTTGACTGCCCCAGGTGCAGCTTCCCTGAGCCTGGTGTGGTCCGCTAAGAGTTCAGCAAAGCACAAAGGGTGTGGCTGTCTTCACCTACATCTCAAAGGATGGATCATCAGTCCAGAGACGTAACCAGAGAGATGCCAACAGAATGGGGTCACTGCACAGAATCACCATGAAGCAATGGGCTGCTCTGAGATGCAAGATCTGCAGACCTACCTGTGTAAAATTTCTGCTCAAGAGAAATGTGGTGTGGGCTCACCCAGCCAAAAACTGGGGGTAGGGGTGCCTGGAGCCTCGGAAATTCAAGGAGAAGGAGGAAACAGACAGTTGGATGGCTTCACTGACTCAGTGGACATGAGTTTGAGCAAACTTCGGGAGAGGTGAAGTTCAGGGAAGTCGGGCGTGCTGCAGTCTGGGATTGCAAACTGTCAGACATGACTTAGCAACTGAACAACAACAATGGAATGAAGAGCAACAAGATAAAAAATATTAAAAGAATAATGTTAAATAGTTGAAGGATATACTTGAGAAACTATTTTGTTAAATAGGTGACAAATATTTAATCCTTGCAATATACACCTAGAAGATAAATTAACAATATAAAGTTTGAGATCCCAAAGAAAATTTGCAAAGGAAATGAAGAGGAAGAAATTTCTTAGTGTAGGCTAAGCTGTGGAAAAAATAAATATTGAAAATTCAGTGACTTTCAAAATAATTCTATCTTCCTCCCTCTCATAACCTCATAGATGAGTGCTCAGCTCAGAGTTAACAACTCCACTTAGCCATTCAGGGACTTATCATTGTTCTGCTATTTTCAACATTAAAATTACTCTAGGTATCACCACCCCACTTAGATAGGTGAAGAACCAGGAAAATTCTTGCATGGGGTTTTTATGCATAAGGCCCAGACACAGTACACATCACTTCAGTTAATATTTGTTTCTAGAACCCAGCCACACAGACACTGTAGCAGAGGAGCCTTGGAGGTGGTAAGCAGGCAATCTGTGCCACAGGCAGTTCACAGAAAAGCAAAGCCAAATGCTGGGCTTCCATAAGAAACTGTGTTCAGGTTTGTTGGTGGTAAAGAGAAATATACATTAAAATAAAAAGGGAATGACATAGGAAAAGTCATCAGACAGGCACAATTTAAGAATTAATCATATGGCCTACTGCTTCCAGTGCTCTCAAATATTTCTGGTGGAAAATAAAAATGCCACAGGCCCCTTTGAAACAATCTGGCAACTTATATTGCAAGAAAATGTACATATGCCATCTGACAAAGCAATCGAAATGCTAGGCTTCTTGCCCCTATGGATAAAATCATTCCTGCATTCTTTAGTCTTGCTGCCATTATATTTCTTGTACCTTTGCAATCTAAATGTTCACAAACAGAAGGCTTTTTATTGATTTGTGGCCTCTCAACATTATTTACCTTGAAACTGCAGTAAGTGTTAGGAAAAAGTAGATTGCATTTGGGACCATCATACTATAATAACATTTAGCTTTTGATTTGGAATCAAAACTTTTAGTTTAGAAGAATAAACTTTGTTCATGAGAGTTTATGGACTTAAAGAAAAGTAAATACATGTTTAAATATTTACATGTATAAAATAATCTTTTAGTTATAACCAAGTTAAACAGAACAATAATTCTTTTGAACAAGAAAGCAATCTAGTCAGAAAATGAATAACTTACACTAAAATTAGTCATTTAACTAATTTAAATGGATACAGATTCATAAAATTCACAGTTTTGTTCAAAATTGAAGGAAAAATTAAATAAGTCAAACATCAGTTCTTTCTTTTGATCCTTTCACTTGTCAATAGGCATATGCTGACTTCATTGATGCTTAATTCATTTTTCCATGACATAATGTTTAAAATTGTGATATTGGAACAAGTACCAATGACATTTCTGTATATTTATGAAAATTACTAAAATTATAAAGTAACAGATATATAGTTTAAGCTTATCATTTTTATGGTTTCTAATTTAATGTGATTTATGTCTTAGTTTTTCTATAATTAAATGCTAATGAAATAAAATCTTTTAAAATTCTGACATAATTTTGTAGTAGCTCAGTCTAGTCCGACTCTTTGCAACTCCATGGACTGTAGCCCTCTAAAATGGAAATTCTCCAGGCAAGAGTACTGGAGTGGGTTGCCATGCCCTCCTCAAGGGGATCTTCCCAACCCAGGGATGGAACCCAGGTGTCCCACATTGCAGGTGGATTCTTTGCCATCTGAGCCACCAGGGAAGCCCTATAATAAGTTATTGAAACACAAAAATGCAAACACGAGGAACAAAAAAGTAACATCAGAAAAACAGAGTTATTCTTAAAATTTTGAGCTTCCAAAGTTATTGATGAAATGTTCTGATTACTGTATGTTGTTCAGTCACTAAGTCGTGTCTGACTCTTTGCCACCCAATGGACTGTAGCATTCCAGGCTCCTCTGTCCAAACTATCTCCCGAAGTTTACTCAAATTCGTGTCCATTTAGTATGTGATGTTATTTATTAATAAATTATTATATATTCAATGTTATAAAATATGTGATACACATTATTCAGTAAAAGGAAATATAGAGAATGGTAATATCAAGAAAAAAGAAGCTGAAAAGTTCATATTATTTTAACCCTGAATAGACAGTCTTGCCCTTTTCATTGAAATAAAGCTTTTCATTCTGTAATAAATTATGCTCATATGAAAAGGCTTATCTCAAAAATTTAAGTTCATAAATACACAAAATGTACAAACATTTTCATTTAAAAGATACGTACCAGTGAATGAAATACTTTATTTGCAGATTATAAACATTAAAGCAAATGCATTATGTAGACAATATTATATAATGTTTCACACCAGAAATTGAAACAGCTTCGAGTCTTATAATTAATTCATCATCAGAATGGCTCTGGCCTGTGTTCAGATTCATTCTGTAAACAGTTTTAGTAGTTTAAAAAAATGCCTTTAGAACATGGTTATATTCAAATACAATGTACACCCCAAACAAAACCAAAAGTGGGATAACAAATTTATAGCCAAAGGGTCTCACAAAGCATGAATACAATTCAATGTTTATTAACAATAAATTAGCACTACTATAAATACTTTTAAGAAAATAAATGANTGGCCTGTGTTCAGATTCATTCTGTAAACAGTTTTAGTAGTTTAAAAAAATGCCTTTAGAACATGGTTATATTCAAATACAATGTACACCCCAAACAAAACCAAAAGTGGGATAACAAATTTATAGCCAAAGGGTCTCACAAAGCATGAATACAATTCAATGTTTATTAACAATAAATTAGCACTACTATAAATACTTTTAAGAAAATAAATGATTACTGAATATCTAGTCTTTTGCTTTTCCTCCTGAAAATGCCAATGAATTAGATCTGTGAGCTGGACTAGCTAGGGCTTGTCTGAAATGATAAAGAAAATGAAGTTTGAATCCAAACGGCCATAAATAAACCTGACCTTTAAGAGACTTAGTCAAACTTGTTTAAAAAAAATAGAGACTTGAGGAAATAAATCAATAATGTTTCCAGTAAATAGATATGCTATTAAATCTATTTGTAGACTCTGGGATTGTTTCATGATTTTGTCAAATTTATTTGATTTTTGTTTGTATTTATTTGCAGGGCATCCTCATATGGTTAGCATGATGTGAGTATGATGTGAGTATGTTTGATATAATGTATTAAAGTGGGTATTCTGAAATTTTTAAAATGTATCAATAATGCTTCACACTGAAATGCAGTAATTTAGTTTACAAATCAGTAGTAGGAACATCTTTACTGATATGTGCAAGAGAATCAGAAAAGCAAACCATTTTAATACATTAAAGCAAAAATATTTTCAGGAAAACTTTCTGCACTTATGAGCTTGTATGGTATATTTTCTGAGATTGTGAGACATTCCTTGCTTTGATAATTTCTTAGTTTAATTGATAATCTATAAATAGCTTTCTATTTTTCAGTTCTATTAAATACCATTCATTTATCTAGCCATAGTGTTCAGGTCACAAGAACAAGCACATTACTTAACAGAACTGCTGAAAGTTTCTTATATTATTTCTTATTTTAAAAGCAATACTTGAATGTTTTACAACTAGTATCTATTTATCAAGTTATGAAAGATTTTGTCCCTATTTTACAAGACTTAGTACTAGTAGGTATTGAAGTACAGTGCATTTATTGGGATAAATGTAAGGATATTTCTCTCTTTTGTTTCTTTTTTATTCTATTTTATCTGGTAATCAGATAATAACAATTACTAATTTCAAAATAATACTTATTAGGCTTAAAATCCAATTTGGTTATGCTTTATTATAATTTTTCATACATAATAGCATTGATTATTTTTTAATTATTCGGTTAAGATTTTTCATGTCTATTCATAGGTGAAATCAGATTATAATATCCTTTTTTTATTGGTGTCACTGTCTGTGCTAGATACTAAGATTATTCCAAGCTCTTTTGTATGAGCTTGAAAGGATTTAAATTTGTTGGGGTCTAGGTTGAAACTTTTGAAAGTTTAGTCTCTCAGTCGTGTCTGACTCTTTGCGACCCCATGGACTGTAGACTACCAGGTTTCTCCATCCACGGGATTTTCCAGGCAAGAGTACTGGAGTGGGTTGCCACTTCCTTCTCCAGAGAATCTTCCCAACCCAGGGATCAAACCTGGGTCTCCCACACTGTAGACAGATGCTTTACCATCTGAGCCACCAGGGTCTAGCTTAGGCTGTCTCAAAATATACCTCCATGACATACTGATTATTTTCAAGTGAATTTACTTAAGAAATGCTCATGCAAACGGGATTATTTGATCCTTCTGTCTCTCTGAAAGCAGGAAATAAATCTGTCATGGGAAAGGTACAACCACTACAATTAGAGGTAGAAAGACACACTTATTTCCCAAAATAGGAAATTTGGGCCCAGGAACCTATATAGACAAACCTCATTACTTCCCTAACTTACTACCCTAAGCCCAAACTCTTTAGATTCTTCACTAATTGAGCATCCAAAACATAAGGTTTTTTTTGTCCTTACAAATTTATAGTCTTTGCCTAAAAATATAAAAATCTGCATACTTTGGCCACATCTTAAGTCTCATTTCTATGAGTCCTCCATGCATTAAAATACGTTTCTTATGTCAATTTTATTAGCTCAGCCAAAAGAACACAAAAGAGATAGAGGGGAAATTTTCCCCCACCTCAACAAATTCCTCTCTTTGAATCTTTACTCTCCACACACTCATGGTTTTCTTTACATAAATTTATAATCTGCTTCTTCAATTACTTTAGTAGTCTTAAAAACACTCCATCCCTTGTCCCCCATCCATTATAGTCTATTTTTTTCTGGGGATTTATTTCATCAGATATTTTTAAACATGCTTGGAAAAAGACATTGATAGCATACCTATTCTATTTTCTTTAATTTAACCTGTAATTATGCCTCCTTCTCTCCCCCTCCACCCCTTTCACATTCTCGTGTTTTCATTCTTTCTTTACCTTCCTCCTTCGCTCTCTGCCTCATTCTCTCCCTTTTCCTTAGGCTTTGACCTAGGGACCAGACTGAGACAGATAAATCACACCAATATCTACCTACACAATGTGTTTGTGTATGTGTCCATGTGTGCCTATGTGTATTTTAACCATATCTAGGTCATATATCAACTTTATATAGGAGTTTTTGCACAGATACCTCATCTCATTTTTTCTCTAGATTCTGTAGAATTCATGTTCAAGCAGATGTTTCCTTAATAAAGACCATCAATCTTGCTGGCTTGACTATCTACATGTGTAAATTTTGTCCTTTATAGTCTTTGAAGATTTTCCTTAACATTATATAACTTAATTATTTTTTAAAACTATTCATATTATCCAAATTACATGTGTTTTGTATTGGAGAAATTTCTACAAATTTATTTACTAATACAGTTCAGTTCATTCGCTCAGTCATGTCCGACTCTTTGCGACCCCATGAACCATAGACACCAGGCCTCCCTGTCCATCACCAGCTCCCGGAGTCCACCCAAACCCATGTCCATTGAATCAGTGATGCCATCCAACCATCTCATCCTCTGTCATCCCCTTATCCTTCTGCCTTCAATTTTTCCCAACATCAGGGTCTTTTCAAATGAGTCAGTTCTTCGCATCAGGTGGCCAAAGTATTGGAGTTTCAGCTTCAACATCAGTCTTTCCAATGAACACCCAGGACTGATTTCCATTAGGACGGACTGGTTGGATCTCCTTGCAGTCCAAGGGACTCTCAAGAGTCTTCTTAAAAAACACCACATTTCAAAAGCATCAATTCTTCAGTGCTCAGCTTTTTTTATAGTCCAAATTTCACATCCATACATGACCACTGGGAAAACCATAGCCTTGACTAGATGGACTCTGTTGGCAAAGCAATGTCTCTGCTTTTCAATATGCTATCTAGGTGGGTCATAACTTTCCATCCAAGGAGTAAGCATCTTTTAATTTCATGGCTGCAGTCACCATCTGCAGTGATTTTGGAGACCCCATAAATAAAGTCAGCCACTGTTTCCATTGTTTCCCCATCTATTTGCCATGAAGTGATGGGACTGGAAGCCATGATCTTTGTTTTCTGAATG
>SJYX01006617.1:272834-288433 GCA_006410675.1 Oreotragus oreotragus | reverse complement strand
ACTGAACTGAACTGAGCATTCTTTGGCATTGGCTTTCTTTGGGATTGGAATGAAAACTGACCTTTTGCAGTCCTGTGGACACTGCTGAGTTTTCCGAATTTGCTGGCATATTGAGTGCAGCACTTTCACAGCATCATCTTTCAGGATTTGAAAGAGCTCAACTGGAATTCCATCACCTCCACTAGCTTTGTTCATAGTGATGCTTTCTAAGGCCCACTTGACTTCACATTCCAGGATGTCTGGCTCTAGGTGAATGATCACACCATTGTGATTATCTTGGTCGTGAAGATCTTTTTTGCACAGTCCTTGTGTGTATTCTTGCGTGTATTCTTGCCACCTCGTCTTAATATCTTCTGCTTCTATTAGGTCCCTACCATTTATGTCCTTTAACGAGCCCATCTTTGTATGAAATGTTTCCTTGGTATCTCTAATTCTCTTGAAGAGATTTCTAGTCTTTCCCATTCTATTGTTTTCCTCTATTTCTTTGCACTGATCGCTGAAGAAGGCTTTCTTATCTCTTCTTGCTATTCTTTGGAAGTCTGCATTCAGATGGGTATATCTTTCCTTTCTTCCTTTGTTTTTCACTTTTCTTCTTTTCACAGCTATTGTAAGGCCTCTTCAGACAGCCATTTTGCTTTTTTGCATTTCTTTTTCTTGGGGATGGCCTTGATTCCTGTCTCTTATACAATGTCGCAAACCTCTGTCCATAGTTCATCAGGCAGTCTGTCTATCAGATCTAGTCCCTTAAATCTATTTCTCACTTCCACTGTATAGTGATAAGGGGTTTGATTTAGCTCATACCTGAATGGTCTAGTGGTTTTCTCCACTTTCTTCAATTTTAGTCTGAATTTGGCAATAAGGAGTTCACAATCTGAGCCACAGTCAGCTCCTGGTCTTGTTTTTGCTGACTGTATAGAATGTCTCCATCTTTGGCTGCAAAGAATATAATCAATCTGATTTCCATGTTGACCATCTGTTGATGTCCATGTGTAAAGTCCATGTTCTCTTGTGTTGTTGGAAGAGGGTGTTTGCTATGCCCAGTGCATTCTCTTCATAGAACTCTATTAGTCGTTGCCCTTTTACTAATACTACACTGTGAAAGAGTCACATTGTGGAGTTATTTCTCTTGGGGACTCTAGTAATTCTTTTTAAAAACTGTACTATTACTCATTTCACTTGATGAAAGTGAAAGAGGTGAATGAAAAAGCTGGCTTAAAGTTCCACATTCAGAAAACGAAGATCATGGCATCTGGTCCCATCACTTCATGGGAAATAGATGTGGAAACAGTGGAAACAGTGGCTGACTTTATTTTGGGAGGCTCCAAAATCACTGCAGATGGTGACTGCAGTGAAATTAAAAGATGCTTATTCCTTGGAAGGAAACTTATGCCCAACCTAGACAGCATATTAAAAGAGACATTACTTTGCCAACAAAGGTCCATCTAGTCAAAGCTATGGTTCTTCCAGTGGTCATGTATGGATGTGAGTTGGACTGTAAAGAAACCTGAGCACCAAAGAATTAATGCTTTTGAACTGTGGTGTTGAAGAAGACTCTTGTGTGTCCCGTGGACTGCAGGGAGATCCAACCAGTTCATCCTAAAGGAGATCATGCTGGATGTTCATTGGAAGGACTGATGTTGAAACTGAAACTGCAGTACTTTGGCCACCTGATGCAAAGAATTGACTTATTTGAAAAGACCCTGATGCTGGGAAAGATCGAGGGCAGGAGAAGTAGGGGATGACAGAGTTGAGATGGTTGGATGGCATCACTGACTTAATGGGCATGAGTTTGAGTAAATTCTGGGAGTTGGTGATGGACAGGGAGGCCTGGCATGCTGTAGTTCATGGGGTCCCAAAGAGTCAGACACAACTGAGCAACTGAACTGAACTGAACTATTAGTCATAAAGTCTACTTCCTATTTCCAGCTCTCTATTTCGAGTCATAGGTAAATCCTAGGTGTTCTTCCTAACTTTCCATGATGTGTTTAATATCTGGCCTATTGACTGGGAAAATATGACCTTGAATTTTTAGCAGGGTTAAATGAAATAACCTAACTAAATAACCCAGCACAAAGAAGGACATATGGGAAATGATCAAAATAATAGCAAAACATTGTTATTACTTATTGACCAAGAGAAAAACTGTGTATAGTGTTTTATTGTTCATCAAACAGCCCACAAATTGTTAATACTCTGAAAACCTATTTAACAGCAATGGATATACACTCTTATATTCCAAGGTGTATCATCTTGAATTATCTAGGTGGGCATTCTCTTTGGTATTTTACATGTTCTGATAACAAGAAAGGAGACAAAACATTTTTTGTAGGTATGAGAGGAAGATTTCATTCCCCATTATTCATCCATTATTGGACAGTGTCATGATAATACATATTTAATTGAATCTCAAATGATTTTGCAATTTTATGTTTAAGTATATTGGAGGTTATAAGATGACTAGCATTAAAACACTTCATCAATGATTGTTATAAAAGCAGGAATCTTTTCAGCTAGGAGCATTTAGAATAATGTTTAACACAAAGTTTAACATTAACTTTAAAATAAAGAGTCACATTTCAATACACTTTCATTTTTAGAAATAGCATTTTCTCTGATTTTACTTAGATCCTATTATAGAGAGTACTCTCAACTTAATAAATAATCCATATTTTGGAGCTGTTCTACATTGCTGATTTGTGAGAAGCATTTTCACGATCACAATATATAGAAATATTAAAAAGTGTGCTAAATATTAATTTATAATGAAGAATCCTCAATTTTTAATTGATGCATTACTATTCACATCCAAAAACAAACAAAAAAACAGTTCACAAAAATGAAAGAAAAAAATAATGGTCATTCGTTAACTCAATAAACTGAGGGAAGTAAACAAGTTTTTTGTTTTTTCTTTTGCATTTCATTTCATCCCGAGAGTATGTTTATTCCCTGGCTTCAGTGTATGTTTGTCTACATTCTATGTGCTTACAGTCCAGCAACTAGTGTCTTCATTTACTGCTCTTCTACCTCCTGTCTGAATTCGTCTGTTTCCATTCCCTGTTCCATACCCTGTGTAACTTAAGTGTCTCCATTTACTGTGCCTCATTTGACTGTCACTCGTATATTGAAGGACATCTTGGTTCCTTCTAGGTTTTGCCCATTGTTAATAAATCTGTCTTATACATGAGTTCCTAGTTCTGTGCGTGTGTTTTCACACCACTGAATAAATATACTGGGGCAAAATTGCTACCTATGGAGACACTATATCCAGATTCACAAGACTTTGGCAAGATGTCTTCTCAAGAGGTTGTGCCATTTGTACTCCCATCAGCAATCAATGAGATTTCTGCTGTTCCATATCCTCTCCAGCAATTAATTGATATTGTCAGTTTGGGGTATTTTAGCTAATTTATTGGTAGGGTTATCTCATTAGTATTTTAATTGTCTTTTCCCTAATGTACAATGCATATTTTTCCCAATAATTCCCCAATGTTGAACAATATATGCATATAAACATCATTTATAAATACCATTTGGTAGGGTATCTACTCATATTGCCCTATTTATTATTTATATTTGGGGAGTTTGTTTTCTTATTATGGAGTTTTACTAGTTCTTTGAGTATTTTGCATGCAAATCTTTCTTCAAATTTATGTTTTGAAAATATATTTTCTTAGTCAAGTTCTTGTCTTTCCATTCTTTGAGCGCTGTCCTTCACAGAGTAAACAGTTTAAATTTAACAATGTCTACATTTTCATTTTTTCATGGACTGTAACTTCATGTTGTACATGAAGACTAATCAACTTTTAACTCATGTAGATTTTCTCCTGTTTCTCACTATAATTTTTATAGTTTTGCATTTTATATTTAAGGCAATGCATGATCTTGAGTGAATCTATACCTAAAGTTCCAAGTGTTTGTCTATTTCCTGATGGTCATTCAACTGCACCCTCATTATTTGTTGGTGATGACTAAAAACTCGAAGTCTCTTTTCTGTGTTGATGTGTCTTTATTTCACTGAGTAAATTCAAGTTGTCTGTGTGGCATAGGTCTACTAGTGAGCTCTCTATAATACTGTGCTCTGCTGTGCTGAGTCAGTCAGTCATGTTCCATCCTTTGATATCTCTATTCTATTTCATTTATCTTTATGTCTACTAATTTTAAAATATATTCTCTTAATTATAGGTTTAGAATAAATATTGAAATTGGGATGTGTGAGTTCATTGACATTTTCCTTATCAGTACTGCCTAGACTATTGATGTTTAAAATGAGTTTGTTGAATAGCAACAAAATAAATTGCTGAGATTTTATTGGGATTGTACTGGATCTTTAAATCAGCTTAAGAATTGACAGTTTAATAATGCTGTGTCTTTTGATCATGACAAAGGAATGTACCACAACTGTCTATTTTTCTTTCATTGTTTTCCAAACTGTTTCATATTGTTTTCTTCTTTAAAAAGCTTTACTCAATGTATTTAAACTGATAAAAACAAAAAAGCCAGATTAACCTTGTCTCACAGCAAACCAGTTTTCTTGAGATATCGTCCATTTTCTGAGGACTAAATCTGTGGTATACTGAATATTTCTGGTATGCATGGACACATCTGTACTACCTGTATTTAGACCCTCAAGAGTAACTGTTTGGATAACAATATGATTACAATGCCTTAAGGTTCAGGTAGTGAGTTAAGAAAAAGACAAAGCTACCATGAAAGCTTTCTGGAAATTTTAAATATTACCTGCTAATACCAAAGGAATAGTATATGGTATGTAATGACAAAATGACTTATAAATCAAAATACTACATTTAGAAAATGTTAGCCTTTGAATTCTTGTTCTTCTGCCCCTTTAACATGGCAGCATTTATCAAAGCAAGTTATCTATTACACCAGCACATTAATAGTTGAGAAATTGTCAAAACTTAATAGACTCCACCTTTAAATCACAGTGGTGATATTCTCATGGAATTTCTCTTATGTTTAAATTACAGTCCATGTCAGTATAGATAGTAATTTCCTCATTAAATTTATTTGTGAAATGAGTTGCAATGTTTTTGTCATCCACCTGAAAATCTCTGATAAATTTAATTTGGTAAACTTTCTCATCAACAAATTACACACAGATAATTTGAAACATATATATAATCAGCAATTTCTGAAAAAAATGAAAGGTACAGAATATTAGACACAAAAGACTAAGTTGGATTTTATTCCATTAGATTATGTTGGTATTTGTGAAGTCAGTGTTTGGAATCAAGATTGCCAGGAGAAATATCAATAACCTCAGATATGCAGATGACACCACCCTTATGGCATATAATTGACTTATTTGAAAAGACCCTGATGCTGGGAAAGATCGAGGGCAGGAGAAGTAGGGGATGACAGAGTTGAGATGGTTGGATGGCATCACTGACTTAATGGGCATGAGTTTGAGTAAATTCTGGGAGTTGGTGATGGACAGGGAGGCCTGGCATGCTGTAGTTCATGGGGTCCCAAAGAGTCAGACACAACTGAGCAACTGAACTGAACTGAACTATTAGTCATAAAGTCTACTTCCTATTTCCAGCTCTCTATTTCGAGTCATAGGTAAATCCTAGGTGTTCTTCCTAACTTTCCATGATGTGTTTAATATCTGGCCTATTGACTGGGAAAATATGACCTTGAATTTTTAGCAGGGTTAAATGAAATAACCTAACTAAATAACCCAGCACAAAGAAGGACATATGGGAAATGATCAAAATAATAGCAAAACATTGTTATTACTTATTGACCAAGAGAAAAACTGTGTATAGTGTTTTATTGTTCATCAAACAGCCCACAAATTGTTAATACTCTGAAAACCTATTTAACAGCAATGGATATACACTCTTACATTCCAAGGTGTATCATCTTGAATTATCTAGGTGGGCATTCTCTTTGGTATTTTACATGTTCTGATAACAAGAAAGGAGACAAAACATTTTTTGTAGGTATGAGAGGAAGATTTCATTCCCCATTATTCATCCATTATTGGACAGTGTCATGATAATACATATTTAATTGAATCTCAAATGATTTTGCAATTTTATGTTTAAGTATATTGGAGGTTATAAGATGACTAGCATTAAAACACTTCATCAATGATTGTTATAAAAGCAGGAATCTTTTCAGCTAGGAGCATTTAGAATAATGTTTAACACAAAGTTTAACATTAACTTTAAAATAAAGAGTCACATTTCAATACACTTTCATTTTTAGAAATAGCATTTTCTCTGATTTTACTTAGATCCTATTATAGAGAGTACTTTCAACTTAATAAATAATCCATATTTTGGAGCTGTTCTACATTGCTGATTTGTGAGAACCATTTTCACGATCACAATATATAGAAATATTAAAAAGTGTGCTAAATATTAATTTATAATGAAGAATCCTCAATTTTTAATTGATGCATTACTATTCACATCCAAAAACAAACAAAAAAACAGTTCACAAAAATGAAAGAAAAAAATAATGGTCATTCGTTAACTCAATAAACTGAGGGAAGTAAACAAGTTTTTTGTTTTTTCTTTTGCATTTCATTTCATCCCGAGAGTATGTTTATTCCCTGGCTTCAGTGTATGTTTGTCTACATTCTATGTGCTTACAGTCCAGCAACTAGTGTCTTCATTTACTGCTCTTCTACCTCCTGTCTGAATTCGTCTGTTTCCATTCCCTGTTCCATACCCTGTGTAACTTAAGTGTCTCCACTTACTGTGCCTCATTTGACTGTCACTCGTATATTGAAGGACATCTTGGTTCCTTCTAGGTTTTGCCCATTGTTAATAAATCTGTCTTATACATGAGTTCCTAGTTCTGTGCATGTGTTTTCACACCACTGAATAAATATACTGGGGCAAAATTGCTACCTATGGAGACACTATATCCAGATTCACAAGACTTTGGCAAGATGTCTTCTCAAGAGGTTGTGCCATTTGTACTCCCATCAGCAATCAATGAGATTTCTGCTGTTCCATATCCTCTCCAGCAATTAATTGATATTGTCAGTTTGGGGTATTTTAGCTAATTTATTGGTAGGGTTATCTCATTAGTATTTTAATTGTCTTTTCCCTAATGTACAATGCATATTTTTCCCAATAATTCCCCAATGTTGAACAATATATGCATATAAACATCATTTATAAATACCATTTGGTAGGGTATCTACTCATATTGTCCTATTTATTATTTATATTTGGGGAGTTTGTTTTCTTATTATGGAGTTTTACTAGTTCTTTGAGTATTTTGCATGCAAATCTTTCTTCAAATTTATGTTTTGAAAATATATTTTCTTAGTCAAGTTCTTGTCTTTCCATTCTTTGAGCGCTGTCCTTCACAGAGTAAACAGTTTAAATTTAACAATGTCTACATTTTCATTTTTTCATGGACTGTAACTTCATGTTGTACATGAAGACTAATCAACTTTTAACTCATGTAGATTTTCTCCTGTTTCTCACTATAATTTTTATAGTTTTGCATTTTATATTTAAGGCAATGCATGATCTTGAGTGAATCTATACCTAAAGTTCCAAGTGTTTGTCTATTTCCTGATGGTCATTCAACTGCACCCTCATTATTTGTTGGTGATGACTAAAAACTCGAAGTCTCTTTTCTGTGTTGATGTGTCTTTATTTCACTGAGTAAATTCAAGTTGTCTGTGTGGCATAGGTCTACTAGTGAGCTCTCTATAATACTGTGCTCTGCTGTGCTGAGTCAGTCAGTCATGTTCCATCCTTTGATATCTCTATTCTATTTCATTTATCTTTATGTCTACTAATTTTAAAATATATTCTCTTAATTATAGGTTTAGAATAAATATTGAAATTGGGATGTGTGAGTTCATTGACATTTTCCTTATCAGTACTGCCTAGACTATTGATGTTTAAAATGAGTTTGTTGAATAGCAACAAAATAAATTGCTGAGATTTTATTGGGATTGTACTGGATCTTTAAATCAGCTTAAGAATTGACAGTTTAATAATGCTGTGTCTTTTGATCATGACAAAGGAATGTACCACAACTGTCTATTTTTCTTTCATTGTTTTCCAAACTGTTTCATATTGTTTTCTTCTTTAAAAAGCTTTACTCAATGTATTTAAACTGATAAAAACAAAAAAGCCAGATTAACCTTGTCTCACAGCAAACCAGTTTTCTTGAGATATCGTCCATTTTCTGAGGACTAAATCTGTGGTATACTGAATATTTCTGGTATGCATGGACACATCTGTACTACCTGTATTTAGACCCTCAAGAGTAACTGTTTGGATAACAATATGATTACAATGCCTTAAGGTTCAGGTAGTGAGTTAAGAAAAAGACAAAGCTACCATGAAAGCTTTCTGGAAATTTTAAATATTACCTGCTAATACCAAAGGAATAGTATATGGTATGTAATGACAAAATGACTTATAAATCAAAATACTACATTTAGAAAATGTTAGCCTTTGAATTCTTGTTCTTCTGCCCCTTTAACATGGCAGCATTTATCAAAGCAAGTTATCTATTACACCAGCACATTAATAGTTGAGAAATTGTCAAAACTTAATAGACTCCACCTTTAAATCACAGTGGTGATATTCTCATGGAATTTCTCTTATGTTTAAATTACAGTCCATGTCAGTATAGATAGTAATTTCCTCATTAAATTTATTTGTGAAATGAGTTGCAATGTTTTTGTCATCCACCTGAAAATCTCTGATAAATTTAATTTGGTAAACTTTCTCATCAACAAATTACACACAGATAATTTGAAACATATATATAATCAGCAATTTCTGAAAAAAATGAAAGGTACAGAATATTAGACACAAAAGACTAAGTTGGATTTTATTCCATTAGATTATGTTGGTATTTGTGAAGTCAGTGTTTGGAATCAAGATTGCCAGGAGAAATATCAATAACCTCAGATATGCAGATGACACCACCCTTATGGCATAAAGTGAAGAACTAAAGAGCCTCTTGATGAAACTGAAAGAGGAGATTGAAAAAGCTGGCTTAAAGCTCAACATTCAGAAAACAAAGATCATGCCATCCGGTCCCATCACTTCATGGCAAACAGATGGGGAAACAGTAGAAAGAGTGAGAGACTTCATTTTGGGGGGCTCCAAAATCACTGCAGATGGTGATTGCAGCCATGAAATAAAAGACTCTTACTCCTTGGAACAAAAGTTATGACCTACCTAGATAGCACATTAAAAAGCAGAGACATTACTTTGGCAACAAAGGTCCATCTGGTCAAGGCTATGGTTTTTCCAGTAGTCACGTATGAATGGTGAGACTTGTACTATAAAGAAAGCTGAGCACGGAAGAATCAATGCTTTTGAACTGTGGTATTGGAAGAGACTTATGAGAGTCCCTTGGACTGCAAGGACATCCAACCAGTCCATCCTAAAGGAAATCAGTCCTGAATGTTCATTGGAAGGACTGATGTTAAAGCTGAAACTACAATACTTTGGCCACCTGATGTGAAGAACTGACTCATTTGAAAGGAGCCTGATGCTGGGAAAGATTGAGGGCGAGAGGAGAAAGGCATGACAGAGGATGAGATGATTGGATGGCATTACCAATCTATGGACATGAGTTTTAGTAAACGCTGGGAGTTGGTCATGGACAGGAAGGCCTGGCATGCTGCAGTCCATGGGATCGCAAAGAGTTGGTCATGATTGAGCGACTGAACTGAACTGTACTTCCACTCTCACTTACTAACAGTTACATATATTTATACATCCTTTATTCAAATATGATTTAAGTTAAACCATGTCTCTATTTTCTTTAGATGGAATTTCAAAGCTTAAAAGCATTTAAGTAAGTTCGCAAAGAATACAGTATCTATGTCGTCTTGATTGAAAAAGAATTAAATAAACATAATTTACCAAAGTATGTAAATATTATTTCCTCTTGCTTGGCTCAGTTTTCTATAAAATATGTCAATAACTTATAAATTTTACAAATCCATGTAACTCATATAAATCAAACTTGATTTGTCTCTAGTTCATTTATTTTCAGCCTTCCCTGATAGCTCAATTGGTAACAAATCCACCTAAAATGCAGGAGACCCTGGTTCAGTTCTTCAGATGGGAAGATCCTCTGGAGAAGGGATAGGCTACCCACTAGTGTATTCTTGGGCTTCCCTGGTGGCTCAGCTGGCAAAGAATCTACCTGTAAGTGGAAGACCTGGGTTCAATTCCTGTAAGAAGGATCCCCTGGAGAAGGGAAAGGCTACCCACTCCAGTAATCTGGCCTTGAGAATTCCATGGACTGTATAGTCCATCGGGTCCCAAAGAGTCAGACACGACTGAGTAACTTTCAATTTCACTTTCACTTATTTTCTACCAAGGGTAATAAAAGCAATAATCAAATTTTAAACATAAATGTTTTTTTCATGTCTCTGCTATGAGACATTCCATTGTTATTGTTACTCATATTCTTATTACTGAATACCTGAATAGCTATTTTCAAGTTGAAAGTGCAGTTACAATAAACCTTTTCAATATTCATAGCTGGAAAGGACTTGGCAACTTCTTTACAATAGAGACTACTAATTGTCCCTAATATGCCTTCTTTCTTTCTTCATCTGTTTAGTAACAAAACCTTAAATACATATGACCATGAGTAGATTGCATTTCATAGCCTCCTATTCAATGGTTAAATTTTATTATGTATGATATAAATGATATCTTGGGCATAAATTCCAGGTAATGCCCTTAATCAAATCTGACTATATTAAACATTTTCTTTTATTTTTCTCCTGACTGGAATGTGGATGTGCTGCTAAGCTACTTCAACCATAAGGACACTGTAAGATAGGATAATAGAGAGGAATAAGACAAAAGTCATCTGGGGCCAGGATAAACTCATGGCAAAGACCATCTCTACAAGTTATTTTGATTGTTGGAGAGATACACAGCACTTCATTAAGTGCTTATTTTTATAATAATCATGCTTGAGTAAGACATAATGACAATTATATCTGTTTTTCTCCCACAAGTTTCTGAGAGGTGTTCTAATATTATTCTTTTATTTTCCAAAAGGAAAAGGAATAGCAAAGACAAACAAACAAAGACCTAGATTATTTAATTTCCAGCCTAAGAGAGCTATCATAATATTTTCAAAGATTTACATTCTTCTATTTATTTACCCTTTCGCAATATCTGTAATTTATTTAATGCATTGCTGAGAGAAGTAGTGAAGAAAATTTATCAACAGTTTATTAACCATATATATTGTCAAAGAGAGAAAGAAATATCACATAACCTAATTCCAGACAGGATTATCCAAAATTGTTTTAAAGTATGCCTCCTCTTAATTACCAATTTGTAACAGATGGGCAAAAGGTATTTGAACCACAATAATCTTTAAACTTTTGTCTTATTCAAGGTAATGCTGATGATAGAAGGCAATACAATCGTTTTGAAAAATAAAAGGATCTTTGGCTTATTGAGGCTCTTTTCAGTAGAGAACATGACTAAATAGAGAAATTTACACACACTTTAGTTACCTAAAAGATGAAGTGATCTATCCTTTATTATAGTTGCCATTTAACTGGAAAGTTGCACCTCCTTACAAGTATGTGTAATTTTCCTAAGGGGCATACATCCATAGATAGTTTTAAAGGATTATTGTCAGAAACTGTGAAGAATCTGAGATCACACCTTACTAACAAGCTTACAAGGTAGCCTGATTCATGGATACTGGCAGAGGACATGTGACTCCTTGGTCTGAAATGAAGGACTTCATTATTTGCAGCAAGGCACACAGATGCATGACCTTTACGTTCATGTCAGTTCTTTACTCAAACCTGATGGAAATGATGCCAAGGAGCTCAAGTGGATGCTGTACACACAACTTGTGTTACACCTGAGGAAGCTCAAGTATAGGTAACCCAAATCTTTAATACACAGGCAGTAATCAACATGTCTAATGTTTCCTATAAAGGGAGATACTTTATTTATATTCTGGAAAAAAAGAAAATCTGTTCTCTGGCTTATGAATACTATCTTGGTCTTCCAAGGCTGACCACTATTTAGACATCTTTAAAAAGATGGTATTGAAAAGCCACAGCTACTGCTTCTACTTTATAAAATACACAGAAACGCAGAGACCAACTGAGAATTATCGATCAACAAATATATTTCTGTATTTCCAGCTTGTTCTTTCCTCAAATTGAAAAGCTTCAGAAAGTGCATGTGCTGAAGATTCATACCATTTCTCCTTTCCAAGTTGCTTTCCTTTAGGAAACAGAGACATAACATTGAGTGTGCATGCGTGCTGAATCGGGTCTGACTCTTTACGACCCTACTTGTAGGCTACCCTCCTTGTCCATGAGATTTTCCAAGCAAGATATGGGAGTGGGTTGCCACTTCTTCATCCAGGAGAACTTCCCAACCCAGGGATCAAACTTGCATTTCCTGCACAGCAGACAGATTCTTCACTGCTGAGCCACCAGGTATGCCTTATAACAAAGTACAATAATCCAAATATGCTTTAAAGTCCATGTACAGTTTAGGCTGTTTGTCCCTGTTATTATCTGCTTTCTGTGGCACAAATCTCTTTTACTGATGTACCTTAACTCTTCACTATATGCAAACTTGTGAAAACAAAGAATGTATATTAAACTCCCATGTGTGTGTGTAGTAGTCAGTCAGTCATGTCCGACTCTTTGCAACCCCATGGGCTACAGACCTCCAGGCTTCTCTCTCGTGGAATTCTCCAGGCAAGAATACTGGAGTGGGTAGCCATTCTCTTCTCCAGGGGATCCTACTAACCCAGGGATCAAATCTGGGTCTCCTGCATTCCAGGCAAATTCTTTTACTGCCTGAACCACCTGGCGTTATTAGGTCATAAAAACAAATAACTTGAATATGGAATGCAAATAATCAAAATGCTTGAGATCCTAGATTTCAGAGTGCTTATGATCTACAGTTCTTCATTTATATTTACTAACACATTCCAGTTTGGAATTTCTTGCTAATAAAACCAAGTATCAATTTTCAAGTTAAATTTTACGAAATAATGTCTAAAATTGGATTAAACCAATTCAAACAATCTTTCATTCAGAAGATAAATTATATGACAGATTTATATGGTGAAAAATATTCACCATATAAGATAGTGAAAACTATTTTTATTTGCTTGAAGGACAACATGACTTAGTAACTGAATGAACTGATTTGTCTTCTCCAACATCCTATCAGCCAGATTTCAATGAATTTGTCCTTCATCATCATGAATTCTCTCCTATCCAATTACTATATCCAAAATAAATTATCAATGACATAAATAATGTGCTACTTGAGAGCTACATCACATGAGGTAGATGATGTGAGATATAGTTAATAATAAACAGAATCTATCCTTAAATTCTATAAAGTCTCTAAGTTACAGAGCAGTAACCTATCTGCCTATTAATTACATCCTATAAAAACAATATACTTGCACTAATTAATTATTCTTGAAGTAACAACTATGGCTTAATTGAGTGTACCTTTCTTAATAATGAAATTCTAAAATAATTGGAATCTTCTGTCTAGAGGCTGTAATAATTATTATCATTAGAAAGGGAATCAAACATGGCCACACTAAGCAAAACTGTTTCATAAATGACACTGAACTTGGGATTAACTAAGGCAGTCATTCAGAAACCATTCTGTAAAGGTTCAGCTACTAAATACCTTAGACTATGTGTGTCATATGTTTTCTGTCACAGTTAATCTGTCATTGCAGCACATTAAGTAGCCATAGGTAGTACATAAAAATAATGATGCTTCTCTATTACAATAAAACTTTATTTACCAAAACAGGCCATGGGCTTACCAGCCTTTTCTTCTGTAGTTTGATGAATGAAATTATTGAATTCAACTTTTACTGTATTTCTATATTTCCTCGTATTGCATCAAGGTTTCTGTCCTTCAACCTCAATGCTTAAGTTTTAAGCAACCTTATCACATACAATATTCTAACATACATTTTCCTTTCTCTCTATAATTTAGCATGAGGTTAAGCTTGCTTAATTTAAGGTTAACCTTAAATTAATCTGGAGGTTCCATAGATTTAGACACTATGAAAAAGCATGCTTGTTTTGTAAATGTTAAAAGATAACAATTATAACATTTAAACTGCACAATATAATCCATCCAAAATTAAGAAAGGGAGAGATTAAGCATGCAAGTAATAGGGCATATGAATTATTTCCTTAATGTGTGTCCCTTTCTCATTTTATAAACATATAATTTCTTTACCATAAAAATTTGGGAAATCAATAACATAAATTTTACAATTTATTATCCCATATATCAATGTTTTCTTATGCCATATTAAGTGCCTTCATCCATTCAATGTCTATTGATTATTGTTTTCCACTTATTAAGAATCGCCAGTCTATGTTCGATGCAGGATGCAGGATGCTTGGGGCTGGTGTATGGGGATGATATGGAGGGATGATGTGGGTTGGGAGGTGGGAGGGGGGTTCATGTTTGGGAGTTCGTGTAAAAAAATAAATAAATACAAAAAAAATAAAAATAAAAATTAAAATTTAAAAAAAAAAAAGAAAATGAATTCAGAGAGTAAGTGCTGGTAGACAGAGAGAGGAGAAGACAGAAGTTAGAAATGTTCATGGGATAGCAGTCAAATGGTTTGGTTGCCACTTGGATGTGTTTATTCAAGATAATGGAAGTGAAGGAAGGCAACTCTAGTGTCTGCCTTGGAAAATCTAGTGGTTGGCAGATCAGGGACATAGAGGGGTTAATGTGGGAAGAGCATTTGGAGCTTGAGATGATCTGAAACAAGTCAGTAAATACATTCATTGGGAAGTTGGATATGCAGAATGGGAATGGGGAGAGGCATCCTGGAGATAGAGTCACCATCCTATGATTAAGAATCAAAGTTATGATAGTAGATGAGGTTGTCCAGGGAGACAAAGTAGAATTAGAATTAGCGGAGGACTGTGTTTTGGGGGAAACTGATATTTAAGGGATTGGCAGACAGAGCTGACTTCATGATATAACTTAAAAAATAAAAAGACCAAAGAAGGAAAGTCTGGACAAAATCAAGTTTCAAGAAGAAAAGGGCTCTTAAAAATATCACCCAGTAGACAAAAGTTCAAGTAGGAGGAAAGGTGAATGGGGTCTATTGGATGATTAGAAGACTATGTATAACTTAGACCACAGTGGTTCCATGTATTGGTGACAAAAAAAAGACTGATTACGTGAATGTGAAGATAAATTAGGTACTCAGTGCACTTATTTACAGAACTGCTTGAAGACAATTACAAAACTAGACCTAGATCAACATAAAAAAGAAAACTTTTGACCATTATAACATGAAATCGATACAAAATTCTCCTAATAAGATATGATTTAAGATCCTTTAAAAGTATAATCAAATACCTATTACTCAAATACTGCATACAGTGGGCCAAAGGAGAAACATCATAACCACTTTAGTTTCAAGAAGACATTAATGTCACTAAGTTTCTCTCATAAAAATTCTGAGTAAATCTGAATGAATTTAGATTTGAAGGAAAATTCCTTAACACTGAAAGAATAATTCAATCCCAAAGCCTGATAATTCAATCTCATATTTAATAG
>SJYX01006617.1:187124-267013 GCA_006410675.1 Oreotragus oreotragus | reverse complement strand
ATTGGAATGAAAACTGACCTTTTCCAGTCCTGTGGCCACTGCTGACTTTTCCAAATTTGCTGGCATATTGAGTGCAGCACTTTCACAGCATCATCTTCCAGGATTTGAAACTGCTCAACTGGAATTCCATCACCTCCACTAGCTTTGTTCGTAGTGATGATTTATAAGGCCCACTTGACTTCACATTCCAGGATGTTTGGCTTTAGATTAGAGATCACACCATCGTGATTACCTGGATAGTGAAGATCTTTTTTGTACAGTTCTTCTGTGAAGAACTATTGAAACATTCATTAATATTTTTCTTTCTCTTATCTTCCCCTTTTCTTAATTTTTTTTGTGAATTGTAATACATCTACCCTCTTGTGCATATATTAGTAGCACAAGTCATTTCAAAATTTAGTGTATATAATAATCCTTATGCTTTTATGTTATATTTGAACTATTAACATTTGTCATTAGTAACTAAGAGATTTCTCAGAAAATAATCATAGGAATTGTATTTCCAAAGTTCCCTAATGTCCATGATGCTTTGTATTCCTTAGATACGATGATAGATTAAGTGAATAAAATATAATTAACTTTTATTAATGCTCTTTCATAATAATTAAAAACAGTTCCTTATCTTTCTGTATAAAATGTTGCTGCCAAGAAGTCTGTTGTCAATGTTAATTTCCTACCTTCTTACCCACATACTGAAATAATTTATATTATCTCTCTAATTGAATTTTTACATATGTGTTGCTCTCTTTGCCTAAGTTCTATATTAGAATAGTCTTTTCAAATTTTTAAAATCTCTCCATTACTGGGTTATCTATTCACTCCTTTTTCTCCTTTATATTTCTTATATTTTGCATCACTTCCATTTGGTTTGATATACCTTTTTAAACTATTTGGGCTTCCCTGCATTTGGCTGTGTTGGTCTTATTTGCAGCACTAGGACCTTTCGTTGCATTATGTAGAGCTTTGTTGCACTGCACTGTGGGATCTGTAGTTTTCAGACCAGGGCTGGAACCTACATCCTCTGCACTGCAAGGTGATCACCACGGAAATCCCTGAGGTTCCTTTTAAACACATTTATTTCTGAAAATATCTTCTTCTATCTCTCCTTCTCTCACCCTCTACCAGAATATTTCGCCCTGTCCTTCTTTCTCACTCTCTCTCTAATTCATTTTGATTTTGCTCCCAGTGTTTTTCCTTCAGAGTAAGCTTTTTCCTTAGGGGTGAGTAACTGTGGTGATTTCTGGTTGTGGTTTACGGATTATGTGTATGTGTTAATCACTTAGTCATGTCCAATTCTTTGTGACCCCAGGGACTGTAGCCCATCAGGCTCCTCTGTCCATGGGATTCTCCAGGCAAGAAAGTACTGCCATTTCCATCTTCAGAGGATATCCCTGACCCAGGGATCAAACCCAGGTCTCCTACACTGCAGGCAGATTCTTTACCATCTGAGCTATAGGGAAATCCTAGGACCTTTCAATACTTTGCTTTATATTCATTTTATCTTTGCCATTAACCATGCCCAGTGCTGCCCCAGTCTACTAAGCATTTAGATAACACTCCTGTATTCTGAATTTTATTTTGATTACCTTTTATCTGCTTCTGTTGGTGATACTACCTAAGTTTTTACATTATGTCTCCTGACAACATAACCCAGTGTTTTCAGTTGATCCAGGCCTATATTAAAGAAGAAGATAATCATCTGCTTTTATTGGTTCCCATATTACATCTTTTCAAATTGGGAAAGGAATATGTCAAGGCTATATATTGTTACTCAGCTTACTTAACTTATATGCAGAGTACATCATGTGAAATGCCAAGCTGGATAAAGTACAAGCTGGAATTAAGTTTGCCAGGAGAAATATCAATAATCTCAGATACACAGATGACAACACCCTTATGGTAGAAAGTGAAGAGGAACTAAAGAGCCTCTTGATGAAAGTGAAAGAGGAGAGTGAAAAAGTTGGCTTAAAAATCAACATTCAGAAAACGAAGATCATGGCACCTGGTCCCATCACTCCATGGCAAATAGATGGGGAAACAGTGGAAACAGTGTCAGACTTTATTTTCTTGGGCTCCAAAATCACTGCAGATGATGACTGCAGCCAAGAAATTAAAAGACGCTTTCTCCTTGGAAAAAAAAAGCTATGACCAATCTAGTCAGCCCATTAAAAAGGCAAGACATTACTTTGCCAACAAAGGCCCGTCTAGTCAAAGCTATGGTTTTTCCAGTAATCATGTATGGACATGAGAGTTGGACTATAAAGAAAGCTGAGTGTCAAAGAATTGATGCTTTTGAACTGTGGTGTTGGAGAACACTCTTGAGAGCCCCTTGGACTGCAAGGAGATCCAATCAGTCCATTCTAAAGGAGATCAGTTCTGAGTGTTCATTGGAAGGACTGATGCTGAAGCTGAAACTCTAATACTTTGGCCACTTGATGCAAAGAACTGACTTGTTGGAAAAGAGCCTAATGATGGGAAAGATTGAAAGTGGGAGAAGAAGGGGATGACAGTGGATGATATGGTTGAATGGCATTACCGACTTGATGGACATGAGTTTGAGCAAGCTCTGCGAGTTGGTGATGGACAGGGAAACCTGGCATGCTGCAGTCCATGGGGTCACAAAGAGTCAAACACAACTGAGCAAGTGAACTAAACTGCTATTATATCTTACTCTGGTAACCAAAAATATATTTAGAGTCACTAGTCAGTATTGTGTTTTCCTATTATGCTATTTGCTTAGCACAAACTTGATGTTGATTTTACTTCTAGTTTTTCATGACAAAAGAATCAGAAATTGGATCTCTGGTAACTGGCTCTGTGACACGTTTAAATGACACTGATGTAAACTTTTAGTGCTTCATCTATAAAATGGGAATAATAAAATAGCTAGCTTCAACTGCACAAATATGAAAAATTATGAGGTTTATGAGTATCTGGTATAGAATATGTATCTCTGCGTTTTGTCTTTCAAATTCTTTAAAAACATTTCACAATAAAATAGTTTACATGCAATAGTTATAATAGGTATTATATGATTCCTTATTTTTCCTTCACTTTAATTTATTCTTCATATTCTAAAATATAGTTTTATATGTAATACAATTCTGATCTGCAGAAAAGGGAAACAAGTTTAATTTTCTTCCTTCAACTGATTTAAGTATACATTTCTATACTCAGGAATGCTAGAAAGTAAAATCATAACCAGCTATTTCATGGACACTCATCTTTTCACAACATATCCTCTAAAGTTTAGGAAATAAAATCCTTTCAGTTTTCCATATGCTTAATTTGAAGTTTTTACAGTAACACTGTATAGGTAACCAGCTCAAATTAGTAGATAACTAAATACATTTGTAACCAATTCAATTCAAAGGCATTTAAAAATAGAAATTTTATAATATTTAGAGCTATTAATATCTCTAATAGATAATTTGTATAAAGACATTTACTTTTTCACAAGATTTTTTTATACCTATGAAAATGATATCTGTCTGACTTAGTTTTGTGACAAAATATAGAATGCTATAAAATACATACAAAATATTTTTGCTACTGTTACTATATGATAATATAAAATCTGACCAATTACTTTAATAATGTTTTGCTAATTTTTATGTTTATAAATGCAACAAATGTAAAGTTGAAACTTGCCTTTTATCTCGATTATAGGGAAACTTTTGAACACACAAAAACAATACTTTTATTGCCTTTTATATAGGTCCTGAAAAGATGATAGAAAAAGACAATATGTCAAAAAGTTAAGAGACAGAAACAGCTTTTTTGTTGCTAGTAAATTTAATGAAATCTTATGTTATTCGACTGGCAAGTCTCATTTCTTTGAGTGTCTCAGTGAAGACTGTCAAAAAGCATCAAAATTCAACACAACAGAGTAAAAGCTAATAGCCTTTTTGTTATACCAAAACTAAAAGGATTGGTAAGACTCAAAATGAAATGCTATTACTGAAAATCTTCTTTATCTAATCCTTTGTGCAGTGAGTGAAAATTGAACAAATACATACTCTTTCATGGTGTTAAAATGAATTCTGACACTATTAAACAAATATTCTTTGGTCCAAAATCCTCTTCAATACGTTTCCACAAGGAGTATTATGAGAATATCCTGTGTGAGTTATTGCATAATATTCTGACTACCCAAATAAAATTATTTTCTATAAAATATAAATTAAGCACTCTATTTTAAAAATACTATAGCATAATAATTTTGGTGTGGTTGTCATCTCAAGGCTGTTATATTGTAATCACATTTTCATAATCTCTAATGTAATGAATATCTCTCTTCTATGTGTGTATATATACATATTACTTCACCACCTAGAAGCAGGGAAAGCCCAGTAACAACGAGCATACTTAGCACTCCGGATTCACATTATTCTCCTATTCAAGGAACCAGGACCCTCTGAAGCAAGGACTGATTCCAGTATTGGAGCAAAGAAAAACCATATGAGTCTGCCACAATTTTTGCTGTAAGAAAATGAGAAGTTTTCAAGAAATAATGATGACTTGCTATAATGAGACTGAAGCTAACTTGAAGTGGCTCTCAATAGCCAAAATTGAAATCATTTGAGCAGGAAAAAAAAAATGGCAATGTATCACTATGATTAAGTAAACCAAATATATACAAATCCACACTGATGTAAATTAATAATTGAATAAGTGAATGAATGAGGGAAGCTCTCCCATACAGTAGTGTTCTAGTAATAAAGAAGAAATCATGGAAATAGAAACTCAGTAATTGGAAAATACCATATAACTGTTTGAGGCAAAAACGCTAAAATTAGTGAGTGATATTATAATGAAAAACAGGATGCTTACATAGTCTCCCAAGTATCTCCCAAAAGAAGATTTATTCCCTGGTGACTCAGAGGTTAAAGTGCCTCCCTCCAATGTGGGAGACCCGGGTTCGATCCCTGGGTCGGGAAGATCCCTGGTTGTCATCTCAAGGCTGTTATATTGTAATCACATTTTCATAATCTCTAATGTAATGAATATCTCTCTTCTATGTGTGTATATATACATATTACTTCACCACCTAGAAGCAGGGAAAGCCCAGTAACAACGAGCATACTTAGCACTCCGGATTCACATTATTCTCCTATTCAAGGAACCAGGACCCTCTGAAGCAAGGACTGATTCCAGTATTGGAGCAAAGAAAAACCATATGAGTCTGCCACAATTTTTGCTGTAAGAAAATGAGAAGTTTTCAAGAAATAATGATGACTTGCTATAATGAGACTGAAGCTAACTTGAAGTGGCTCTCAATAGCCAAAATTGAAATCATTTGAGCAGGAAAAAAAAAATGGCAATGTATCACTATGATTAAGTAAACCAAATATATACAAATCCACACTGATGTAAATTAATAATTGAATAAGTGAATGAATGAGGGAAGCTCTCCCATACAGTAGTGTTCTAGTAATAAAGAAGAAATCATGGAAATAGAAACTCAGTAATTGGAAAATACCATATAACTGTTTGAGGCAAAAACGCTAAAATTAGTGAGTGATATTATAATGAAAAACAGGATGCTTACATAGTCTCCCAAGTATCTCCCAAAAGAAGATTTATTCCCTGGTGACTCAGAGGTTAAAGTGCCTCCCTCCAATGTGGGAGACCCGGGTTCGATCCCTGGGTCGGGAAGATCCCCCGGAGAAGGAAATGGTAACCGACTCCAGTATTCTTGCCTGGAAAATCCCATGGACGGAGAAGCCTGGTAGGCTACAGTCCATGGGATCACAAAGAGTCAGACACGACTGAGCAACTTCACTTTCACTTAAAATGTAGAAACCTGATGGACAATATCTTCACCAAGTGATTAGAGTTAACACCACCAGAAATGGGACATGGTAATGTCATGTGCCCCTAACATGATGCACTGAGAAAGGCAAGCTCAGCATTGCGGTACTTTGTCAAAATACAGTATCTGAACTTAACTATATGAAAACATCATAAAAACTCAAATTTCCAAATGATCTACAAAATAACTTGGTAGCAATCTTCAATATTATCAAAAGACAGAATAAAACTGAGGGACTGGACTGTAGTAGAATAAAAAAGACTAAAGAAATGTAGCAATTAAACCCAACAGATGATCTGACTTTGATTCTGATCAGAGATCATTAGTGAAAGCATTAACAAAATATGTGAATAAGGACTGTACATATCAATTTCCTAACTTTAATAGTCACTTTGTATGATGTTAACATTTGGGGAAACCAAGTGAAGAATGTATAGGAATTTTTTGTAGTAGTTTTGTGAATTTTTGAAACTCTGAAATTATTTTAAGATGAAAACTGTAAATAAATTTAGAAAAACTAGTATTTCTTAATCTTCCTAAGCATTGTACTAAAGTATACAATTTATATTCCATCTCTGAGGGCTCTTATATTATAAAGTTTAAAACACAAATAAATATAAACAAATAAGCAAAAATAGAATATGATGAAATCTATGAATAAATCTTTGGAGAAGGAAATGGCAACCTACTCCAGTATTCTTGCCTGGAGAATCCTGTGGACAGAGGAGCCTGGTGGGCTCCTTTCCATGAGGTTGCACAGAGTCAGACATGACTGAAGCGACTTAGCATGCATGCATGCATGAATAAACCAAGATTCTTATATCAAATAACGTGATATCATGGAGTCAAGAGAGGCCTCTCTGAGGAAATGAAACACAAAATGATGATCTAAGATGGGAAGGAATGCTCTGATTGAAGAATCAATGAGTCTTCTAAGTTATCACTCAGTTGTGTGCA
Organism: Oreotragus oreotragus; assembly: GCA_006410675.1. NCBI lineage: Eukaryota > Metazoa > Chordata > Mammalia > Artiodactyla > Bovidae > Oreotragus > Oreotragus oreotragus. The sequence continues at coordinate 260,241 of SJYX01006617.1, read as the reverse complement.
ATTCTTAGGGACCCCATGGACTGTAGCCCACCAGGCTCCCCTGTCTATGGAATTCCCCAGGCAAGAATACTAGAGTGGGCTATTAACATAAAGATGGGTATATAAATACTTTTCTGTTTTTAGTAACCTAAAATAAGGAATTTAAAACTTAAAATTTCATTAAGTTAGAATACTTCAGGTTGTCTAACAAATGACTGAATCTGCTATTAATATTTGGAAAGTGCTGTATTCCCCCAGTGTTCTCTCCATTCTACTTTACCACCATGATTATTGTTTATCTATAAAGATCCAGATGGTATTAGTGGTATGGAATCTGCCTGCCAGTGTAGGAGACTAAGAGATGCCGGTTTGATCCCTGGGTCAGGAAGATCCCCTGGAGGAAGAAATGGAAACACCCTCCAGTATTGTTGCCTGGAGAATCCCATGGACAGAGAAGCATCACAGGCTATAGTCTATAGGGTCTTACAGAGTCGAATATGACTGAAGTGACTTAGCACACACACAGACTGAACCTAGTACCCAAATCATAGGTAGAGTTTTTCAGATACCAACTTTACTTAGACAATACCAAATACATGTGATTAGTGGTAACAAATCAAAAAAAAATTTTTAAGTGTGTTTCAAAGGAAATCACCATCATGCCATTTATGTCTAATAGAGAACATTTTTGTGTATCTTAAAAACTATATGTGGATATGCTAGAATGAGTAAGACTTTATAATCTGCAGAATACTAGAAAAAATATATTTGATATTTTTTCTTTCCATTATTCTATCTAAAAAATTTCCTGAGGGAATATATGAATACATATAGCTGACTCACTTTGCTGCATAACAGAAACTAACATAACATTGTAAAGTAACTGCACTTCAATAAAAAAAAGAAAAAAAGGAAAAGTAATTTTTCATTGAGTCCTAAGTCCTCACTGCCTCATGCAGCTATCATTTATTTGTATTGGAGTATAGTTGCTTTACAATGCTGGGATAGTAGTGTGGCTATTTTACATATTTATCTTATTCACAAATTCTTGATTGACTCTTCTTGAACTTGATTAGAGGAGAGCAAATATCATCCTTTTTCTCTTCCTGACTTTGGATCCAACTGAAAAATCAAAATCACGTACAGGAAGAATAAAATACTGCTTTTGTTAATAATAAAGTTGACACTCTCAAAAACGAAAATAGAAAAATATTCCAATCTTTAAAAAGAAATTCTTAGCAAGTTACTGAAATCTGAGGAGAAAACCTGTTATACTGACAACAGCATTTTTCAATACCATACATATAAACAACTCAGTTTTAGTATATTACGATTATAATTATAACCTCTCTGCTACTTAGAAGAGGTGCTGTACAGGTGAAGGACTCACTGTTAACTTTTCTTGCTATGTCAGCTAATTTTTTTCTTGAATCGTTCTATTAAAAAGAATACATAGCAAGAAATCTTCAGAGAATAAAAACAAAGATATAAGACAAATGAGTTAAAAACATTGAAATTACCACTTTATTTTTGAGCAAAATTTAAACTTTCTAAAGTATAAATATGTGTGCAAATTCTTGAACAGTCATGAAAATATAAAGTACATATTTGACCAAAATTCCTCTGCCTGTCTTATCAAATATGTTTAAATTGGTAATAAATGGAGAGTTTATCCACAGCTCTCCTGGGTTGAATGTAAAACACTTCTATTCCTCAGGAAAAGAAGTCAAATATATTGGTTACAAGTAAGCATAGAGGTTCATTCATCCATAGCATTCCAACAGAGAAATTAGTTAGAAATGTCATCAGAATGATATTTAGAAAAATGATGAAAATTATTTGAGTAGGTAAAAATAAAAAAGACTAGAAAGTTACATTCTAGAAGTACTACTTAAATAGATAAACTTCAAAAAAGAGGAAAACAATCACATTTCTATTGGCTGAAATTGTTTGCTACTTATTTTTTTAGCATTGCTATAATGAGCTCTTTTTCAGCTCATTGCCCACTTGAATTTACTGACTATATGCCAATTAATCTTACTTTTCAAAATGATTTTCCTCTAGTTTCTCTCCTCAATTTATCCCACAATGACATTCTACAGTTTACTGAATAGTTCACTGAAAGGAATGTGTGGTGTGCATGGCACTAAACTAATCCTTAGTTAGAATATACAGAATATTAAATAATTTATTTACTGTCTTCTTAATGTCTAAAGTTTAATTATCTTGATATTTATAACCTGTCTTCTGTATTTTCACTAATCCTTTTTTTTTTCTGAGCCTCTGAAAAGTTTTAAGATACATAGTTCAATCATCTTTGTATCATTTAAGCTTCATTGGGCATCTAACTCAATTTATCACATAGATAATGACTTTTAAATATGTCCCCAACTCTGAAAAAGAACTGAGTATGATAGCTCATCCCTTCAAGTAAATTAAATTTTAGCCTAAATTATATTGCATCTATAGAGTTAAATTCATCACAGGTTAGAAAAGACAACTGAAACAAAAAGACTGGAAAATGCTACGGTACATGATCATGAAACAAAACAGAATTAAAATCTATTTGGATATTGCAGAAAAATATATGGTCTATTTTTTACTCAACTAATTTTTGGAACTTTTCCCCAAATCCCCACCCTAATATGGTATTGTACTCCCATCAGTACTTTACTCCATCTTGTATTTTACATTATTTTTTCTTTCCTCCCTCCTTGTTCAAGTAATTATTTCCTAGAGAGAGATTATCTCCTAAGATTTTATGACTATATCAACACCAAAAGCTATTATATAATATGAGCTGAAATGATGAAGTGAAAGTCACTCAGTTGTGTCCAACTCCGCGACCCCATGGACTGTAGCCCATGGAATTCTCCAGGCCAGAATCCTGGAGGGGGGTAGCCTATTCCTTTTCTAGTAGATCTTATTGACCCAGGAATTGAACTGGGGTCTCCTGCACTGCAGGTGGATTCTTTACCAACTGAGCTACCAGGGAAGCCCCTGAAACTATGATCTAGCAATTTATCAGTTGCAAATGTTTCTTCAACTGAAATTTAGAAAATATGCCAAACCACATGAAAAGTTGCAAGAATAATAAAATGAATACAGATATACTCATAACTTGATCTATGCATGTGTAGGTAAATTTTATTAAACTGAATCAAAAATTCCTTGTTAACATCATGATGATTTGCCAGGGGTCAGCAAATTATTTACTCCTTCTAGGAATGGCAATGTAGTACCTAATTTAGATTTTATGAGCCTTACTTTGTCACAACTACTAAACTATTTTAATGCAGGGCTAAAGCAGCCACAGACAACATGTAAATGAATGGGTTTGACTGTGATGAAATTAAACTACTTTCACATAATTTTCAGATGTCATGAAATACTATTCTTCTGTTGACTTTTTCCCATCATTTAACATGTAAAAATCATTCTTAGCAGCCTGTACAAACAAACAAAAGCAGCAGGACAGATTCAGTGGATGGGCTGCCTATTGCTGACCCCTGTGCTTCACCTGAAAATACTACTATGTGTATCTCCTAAAAGCAAGGGCAGTGTCCTATCAAACACAATATAATTACCAAATGTTGAAACTGTATTATTAAATGCAATGAAATTATACAAGTAATACAGGAATGTACATTATTATCCTTGAAAAAAAAAACAATGAATTATAAAGAAAGATATTGTGTAGTAATTCATCCCCAGTCACAGTTGTCAGCATGGTTTGTAATTCCATTTTCTAAAGCAATCATATAAGTTTATGGAAAATGTATCATCATATGCTTTTTGCCTATAAACCATCTAGAAAGAAAAATGGATAAACAATTGTTTGGAAATGCAGCCATTCCTTATAAGAAGGAATATGCTGGAAACAAGGAAAGAGGGCAGATTCTTTGTAAACAACTTACTGACAGATCTCTGGGCAAACAAACTGATGATTTTTCAGGAGTGAATTCCTTATCTATGGAGTGCTTTCAGCAAAATGTACACTTATTTATAGAATTATTTATGGTAAGCAAACCTAAAATCCTTTGGCTTATGAGCCATATTTCTGTGGACCAGCCAAAAACAAATACGTAATATATGATCTAAATGTCTCCCCCAGCTAAGTCAGGTGTCTGAACACTTTACTTAGAAACACCATCTGTTACACTTGCCCAGAGTACATCTAAAATGGGAAGAGGAGGGCTAGGGAGCCTCATAGTATGAGCTGACTTCACTCATCTCACTTTACCTGTGCCTTAAAATCATTTTTACCTTTGAAATTATTAAGTTTGCATAATATTTCTGATGGATGTCAGATTTGATCATGTAATACTTTGTGTATTTTTAAGAATAAACTGTATTTATATTTTTTTAATTTAATATGACTTCTAAATCATATTGGTTCTGTACATGTTAATCTATATTATTCTGTTAAACTTTCCATAAGATGGGGAAACAATGAAAACAGTAAGAGACTTTATTTTCTTGGGCTCCAAAATCACTGCAGATGGTGAATGCAGCCATGAAATTAAAAGACACTGGCTCCTTGGAAGAAAAGTTATGATCAACCTAGACACCATATTAAAAAGCAGAGACATTACTTTGCTGACAAAGGTCCATTTGGTCAAAGCTATGGTTTTTCCAGTAGTCATGTATAGATGTAAGAGTTGGATCATAAAGAAGGCTGAGTGCCAAAGAACTGATGCTTTTAAACTGTGGTGTTGGAGCTGTGGTGTTGGAGAAGTCTCTTGAGAGTCCTTTGGACTGCAAGAAGATCCAACTAGTCAATCCTAAAGAAGTCAATTCTGAATACTCTTTGGAAAGACTGATGTGGAGCTGAAGCTCCAATATTTTGGCCACTTGATGGGAAAGGCTGACTCATTAGAAAACACCCTGATGCTGGGAAAGATTGAAGGGAGGAGAAGGAGATGACAGAGGATGAGATGGTTGGATGGCATCACCGACTTGATGGACATGAGTTTGAGCAAGCTCCTCAAGTTAGTGACGGACAGAGAAGTCTGGCATGCTGTAGTTCATGGGGTCACATAGAGTTGAACACGCCTGAGCGATGGAACAACAACACTTTCATATGCTGTAGTTTATTTAACCAGTTCTCTTTTGAGGGACATTTAACATATTTACAAGAATTTGAGCATTAACTCCCAAAATTTCAACAGACACTCTTGTATAACATTTTATGGGTGCATGTGTTGGTGTTTCTCTAAGATAGATGGTGCTTTAGAGGAAACTGCATTTATAAGATATGCATGTTATAAAATTTAATAGATGTTAAAAACTGACATTTAAAGTGGCTTTACATTTTAGATGGAAATTTGATATTACTAAGCTTTCAGTTTTTTGCTAAGTGGATGAATGAAAAATACAATTTTGTGAAATCTCACATACTATAGGAATAAGTACAAATTGATATAACTGATTTGAAACTAATATTTAAATAAATATCCATATATCTTTGCCTCTAAAGTTCCTTAGATAGTTAAATGCCCTAGAAAAACTAAAGCAAATATTCTTAGAGTATATGTCCACATATTTTAATATCAACTTTGTTCCTAAGCATCCAAACTTTCAGACAATCCAGATGTGTAGAAATAAATAAAATGGAAAAAATAGAACCTAAATGTTGGTGGTTTCATCACTAACGTGTTCAACTCTTGCGACCCCATGGACTGTAGCCCACCAGGCTTCCCTGTCCATGGGATCTCCTGGCAAGAGTACTGGAGTGGGTTGCTGCTGGGAGCCAGCACGAGGAGTCCCACCTGGGGCAAAGGTCGTGAGGTTAAGGCGTCCGACAGGCAAAGGCAAGTTGGGCCTTAAGGGAGCCTCGCTGAATTTTCTCGAGCATCTACCCCCAAAACCAGAGTCTGCCTGCCGTATTGCATTACGCTTTTCGCTTACGCTTGTGACATTAACAGGGGGCTATTCCCCATCACCTTTCTCTGGAAAAAGTAAACTTAGAGCTCCAACTGACAGTCTCCTGCATATAAAAGGAGTGTTTCAGCTCAAACCCCTTTGATGGCTCTCTAACTTGTCTGACAGTTTTAACTACGCTTGTGATTGTTTACGGCCCCCAACCGCTAGAGGCACGAAGATTAAAGCATCTTAAAGATATAGAGCCTTTTCTAAAAGAAGCTAAAATTATATTGGTGATGGGTTTCACTGTTGAGTCAATGACTGCTGCCAGGCCTCCATATTCTTTATCTTTTAGGCACCTGAAGGATATTAATCAATGTAATTGAGATATAGAAAAAGGAATATAGTTTTGATGTTAGCAACACTAGACTTTTGAGTTAATTAATTTTCTCTTTGTTATAAGTCACTGTACTCCTCTTTCTTTGTTATAAATTGTTGTGTCCTTGATATGTAAGAATGTAACTTTATTTAGTGCTTTCTGAAAGTGGCACCAGATTTTGGAAAAGAACAACATTATTAAGGCAAATAAATTCTCTGGTTGACAGACCCTTATCAGAAAAGGGCCATAAAGTGTTAATTGGCCTTCTGGCCAGAAGATGATGTAAATCACCTAAGACTTGTGTATAAAGCTAGGTATGCAGAGAGAAAGCCTGGTTTTGATAACAGTCAGGGCTGCCGGTGCTGCATAATTTTGTATTATCCATTGATCTCTATGTACAACCAAAAGTATAAAAAGCTTTTCCAGACAATAAAGGATGGGCCAGTCACTGAAAAGACTGGTTTCCTCCCTGTGGTCTTTTCTCCTTTTTTCTGGCTGAATTCCCATCTGGGGCATGGAGGCTCACCATGTCTACTTACTTGCCCTGGCTTCTAAGATCCACGCAAGAGGGAGCCCAAGGTGGGGCACCATCCACTATTCAAGCGGGTGCCGGTGGCCTACATGGATGGTGCAAACCTCTTGTCTCGAGGTTTTATTAGCTTTCCATGTAAACCAAGTTATTCAGCCTCTTTTCTCCACTAAATTTTCCTACTATACTGTTCTTTCCTAATCTTTATATTTCTAATTAAATAATTCTTTTCTAAGACGCTGATTCCATCTCCCCTTTGAATTACCCTGGATCCACCGGGGCTGGACCCCAGCAGGTTGCCATTTCCTTCTCCAGGGGATCTTCCTGATCCTGGGTCTCCTACCCTGCAGACAGGTTCTTTAACTGAATGAGCTATGCCCATAAAGCATGTAATCTATATAGATGAAGCAATACTATAGAACAGTGAAAAATAGACAATAGCTATTTCAAGGACAAGAATGCTTATCATCAACACATGTAAACTAAAAAAAATCTGCAGTCCTTTTTCTTTTACATGATTCATCTTATAATTATTATTTAAACTTCACTGATTTTTTTCTTTTGCATATCAAATTAGAATGTTCTATCCCCTGGAGAAGGCAAGGGCTGCCCACTCCAGTATTCTGGCTTGGAGAATCCCATGGATGTACAGTCCAGGGTTTCGCAAAGAGTTGGACACAACTGAGCAACTCTCACTTCACTTAGCATAAGTTTAATTTGTTTTACCTGATGGTTGATACACTTAGAAGTCTTTGGATCTACAGCTTTGACTCTTCCATTCCTATGCTATTTACCATTTTTCTATTCAGATATTTTCTACTCATATATTTGTATTTTCCTAAAATAATTATATTTTTATTTTCCTAAAAGATATGTAAGTATCCTACATATATTTTAATTCTTTTTTGCCTGTCTGTCAACCATCTTTGCCTTCTGTTTATGATCATTTCTTACTAATAGAGAAGGCTTTAAATGAAATTTAGTCAATTGAATCAAGTTTTTCTGAAACAAGAAAAGCATGAACCATAACATGTAAGTGTAGTGAATGTGGGAACTTGGGTCAGAGAAAAAGAGCAGTTGTCAGCAGGCAACATCTAGATCCTCATTGCCTAATGAGCATTGCCTCCCTCCCTGATAGAAAAAGCTCCTACTGCAAATGATGCGACAATATGGGCTAATGTGGACTACAGTAGCATGATAATCTATCCTCCACCAAGCAAACTGCTCAGTAAAAAGAAGTCTGGCAAAAATTTACTTTTTAAAATCAACACAAAGTCAAATGGAAAAACAGTCATTTTGAGACATGTCAACATTATACATACAGAGAGAAAAAATTTAAATGATTATTATAAAATGAAACAAATGAAGGAACTATATAATAGCAGAAGAATGACAGCAGAGAGCAATAAAGAGGAATCCAAATGAGTATAATTAGTATCCTCAGAGGGTGTAAGAAGTTGCTGATCTCATAGAGAGATAAAAGAGAAAGGCTAAAAATGAGATCAATGAAATAAATAATACATATGTAATCATCTCTCACTGGGTTTCCCAGGAGGCACTGGTGGAAAAGAACCTGCCTGTCAGTGTAGGATACATAAGAGATGCAGGTTTGGTCCTTGGATGGGGAAGATCTCCTAGAGGAGAACATGACAACCCACTCCTTTATTCTCGCCTGGGAAATCCCATGGGCAGAGGAACCTTGTGGGTTACAGTCGACAGGGTCACAAAGAGACAATATAACTGAAGTGACTTGGCACACACGTACATCTCTCAGTAAATAACGACTAAATGTATGGTAGAAAAAAACTGAAGTATTCTAAAACATAAAACAAGAACACTAAAACACCTGAACACAAATGTCCTTCTCTGGGGCATGTCCTTGCAGCTCTAGTTGTTTTCTTCACTTTTCCCTATCCTCCATTCAGGAAGCTGTTTGGGATGGACTCCATCAACAGAGTCTCCTTTTACTTCTGCCTGCCTGGTGAATTCAATAGGGTAGTGCTATGCCTGGTCACTCAGTCATGTCTGACTCTTTGCAACTCCATGGACTGTGGCCCGCCAAACACTGCTGTCCGTGGGGATTCTCTAGGCAAATACTGGAGTGTGTTGCCATGCCCTTCTCCAGGGAATCTTCCCAACCCAGGGATCAAACCCAGGTCTCTGGCATTTCAGACAATATCAACAGGGCAAAGCCTAGGATAAAATTTGAAGGAAGGCAAATAGCAAGATCACAGTATTTTTCATCCTGGCTCCAACTAGTTACTGGCTTTGTACCTAAAATACAGACTTCTCCTTCTCTCAGGATGGCTCTGCTCTCACCTTCTGCAGTTCAGTCACTTACACTGCCAGTGTCCTTTCAAGCCAAGGGGTGATTAAAATCTCTACTCATTAACCAAGGGCACTGCACTCTCTCCTGTGTTGTTTCTCCCTCCTTCAACAACTCTCTGGACAGTATCTAAACACTTATTTAATTGTACCATTAATTTCTTTTAGTGAACCTAATACATGGATTTCTTCCTTATGGAAATGGATAAAGATTCTTTTTTTCTCACCCTCAAAGCTAGAAGGTAAATATATTCTCCTAAGAATGTGAAGCAACAGTAGTGACAGTTTGGTTTAGAGCTGCATTGTGGAAGTATAGCTATTATAAAATTGTTTCATTTTTCTGACAGTTTGTTCTCTGCTGTCTGGGAGATTTACATTTTCTTTTCCTATGGAGAAGGTCAGAATATGATAGATTAAACATTATGAATAATTTTAAAAGACTGTTTAAAGCAAAGAAGGCCTTAAATGATAACACTTCTGAAGCCCTCTATTTTGAGATTTCTCATTTAGGGTCAGTGATTCAGAAATCAAATCAAAACCATGTTCCCAAATGAATGCACTTATTGATATTAATAAAATATTAAGCATTGTACATGATCATTCAAGCCAAGTTCTGACAGAATGCTTTCGGCAATTCGTGGCTCCTATTTTTTTTTTCATTTTTGAATTTGAAAAGAAAAGAGAAGAGCATATGCATGGGTATCTTGCTCACAAAATCAGGCACAGACAATGGTGGAGAACTGTCACAAAAGGCTGGTAACAGAGAAAAGGGAGTAACAATTGATTAAGAAGTAAAGTTCTTAGATTTTGGTATATCCTGAATAATATATGTAACTGCAAAGAGGAAAAGACTTGAATAAAATCAAGGGTGATCTATACATGGAGAAGAATCTAGGATCAGAGAGAACAAAAAGTGACCAAACGCCATATCTCTTTCACCACAAGCCGCATGTGGGAAAGGCTAACTCTTCTATCTCTAGACATCATGGTAAGATAGACCCAAGTATCTGACATGCATGGTTCTGAGTGAAACAGAAATCAAATTCAGTACTACATTACTTTATCACCATGCAAAAGTCTGCCTATATGTCACCAAGAATATTAGACACAATGCAGAGCAAGCATAAAGCAGTCAAGCCAAAGCAGAGGTTTAAATTTATTAAGCTTACTTGCAAGCTTGGGGCACAGAGTTGGGGCTGCTTCTTGATGTTTCTGCTTTGGGAAATACTAAGTACATGTCTACCAGTATGCACAGATATGTGCCTGTGTGCCCAGTGACTTCAGTTATGTCTGACTCCTTGTGACCCTATGGATTGTGGCCCGCCAGGCTCCTCTCTCCACGGGATTCTCCAGGCAAAAATTCTGGAATGGGTTGCCATGCCATCCTCCAAGGAGTCTTCCCAACCCAGGCAGGGATTAAACCTGTGTCTCCTGTATTGCAGGCAGATTCTTTACCCACTGAGCCACCTGAGAAGCCTGTACAGATATGTGGACTTTAAAAAAAATTAATCTCATGATAACCGTTAGCTTATGCTTAAACCAAAATTAAGAAAATTAAAATATTAAGATGACTGTGGTTCTTATATAAGCATGATTAATAATTCCTATTATGTAATATGCATGCTAAAATAAATGTCTAGAAAATATCACACAAAATTTTGAATGCATAAAATTTTAAACATTAATATTACTGAAAATGTTATATTCTAAAATATTCACCTTTCAAATAATCTTTTCAGAGAATAATTATTTAAACATGAATATATAAAAAGAAAAAAACAGAGTAAAATAAGGACAGTACACAAATAATCACAGGTAGTCCACCAGACTCTTCTTTCCATGGAATTTTCCAGCAAGAATACTGGAATTGGTTGCCATTCCCTTCTCCAGGGGATCTTTCTGACCCAGGGATCGAACCCTTGTCTCCTGAATTGCAGGCAGATTATTTACCATCTGAGCAACAATGGAAGCGTTGAAATAAAAGAGATGTGATAAATGTTTCCTTTGTTGATGTCCAGTTGCTCAGTTGAAACTCAAAGCATCAATTCCCTGATGCTCAACCTTGTTTATGGTCCACCTCTCACATCTGAACATGACTACTGGGAAAACCATAGCTTTAACTATACACAGACCTTTATCAGTGAAGTGGTATCTCTGCTTTTTGTATCACTAAGTAGGCCAATGCTTTTTCTAGTGTATATAAACTAATGTATGTTGCATTCAGACAAAGCTAAGTAAGGGAAATGCTTTCCCTTACATGCCTCCTGACCTGGCTCCTGAGAAATCTGCATGCAGTTCAACAAGCAACAGTTAGAACGACATAGAACAGACGGCTTCCAAATCAGGAAAGGAGTACGTCAAGGCTATATATTGTCACCGTGCTTATTTAACTGATGTGCAGAGTACATCATGAGAAATGCTGGGCTGTATAATGCACAAGTTGGAATCCAGATTGCCTGGAGAAATATCAATAACTTCAGATATGCAGATAACACCAACCTTATGGCAGAAAACAAAGAACTAAAGAGCCTCTTGATGAAAGTGAAAGAGGAGAGTGAAAAAGTTAGCTTAAAACTCAGCATTCAGAAAACTAAGGTCATGGCATCTGGTCCTATCACTTCATGGCAAATAGATGGGGAAACATGGAAACAGTGACAGACTTTATTTTCTTGGGCTCCAAAATCACTGCAGATAATGACTGCAGCTGTGAAATTAAAAGACACTTCCTCCTTGGAAGAAAAGCTATGACCAACCTAGACAGCATATTAAAAAGCAGAGACATTACTTTGACAACAAAGGTCTGTCTAGTCAAGGCTATGGTTTTTCCAGTAGTCAGGTATGGAGATGAGAGTTGGTCTATAAAGAAAGCTGAGCACCGAAGAATTGATGCTTTTGAACTGTGGTGTTGCAGAAGACTCTTGAGAGTCCTTTGGACAGCAAAGAGATCCAACCAGTCCATCCTAAAGGAAATCAGTCCTAAATATTCATTAGAAGGACTGATGCTGAAGCTGAAACTCCAGTACTTTGGCCACCTGATGCGAAGAACTGACTCATTTGAAAAGACCCTGAGGCTGGGAAAGTAGGCAGAGGAGAAGAGGACGACCGAGGATGAGATGGCTGTATGGCATCACCGACTTGATGGATGTGAGTTTGAGTGAACTCTGGGAGTTGGTGATGGACAGGGAGGCCTGGCATGCTGTGATTCATGGGGTCGCAAAGAGTTGGACATGACTGAGTGACTGAACTGAACTGAAATAAAGGAAATGCTTTCTCTTACACGGCCAGAATTTATTTATCATTTTGCCCCATTGCTATAATCCTGAATTAATGTTTTGCCAACTTGTGCTCTCAAAATTCTCATATAATAATCACAATTCAGCAGAGACTTTCAAGAAGTATTCTATGCAACTGAATTTTTGTTACAGATTTAAGCTGTTACTGTATGCTCTGAGACCCATTATCAATATGCTAGAGTTATAAAGGTTCAAAGAGGCTATCAAAAAACACTGCAAGTTAAAAATTAAGCTGACAATGATGCAAAAAGTAAAAGGGAAAGTAGAATGTTTATAGAGAGAAATGTGTTTCATTAGAATAAAAAGTACAGAATAGACTACAAAAAAGAGGTGGAGAAGAATGGTGTAAATTAATATTACTAACATTCAAGTATAACAGAGGAAAAATTCCACAAAACAATGAAAAAAGAACTTATTTAATGTACAACCATTTAACTGAGAATAACAAAAATAAAAAGGAATTATTAGATAAAAGTATTAAGTTTTACGAATATGAATAAAAATAACATAAGAAAATCTGAAAATGTTATCAATTTGCCTTGGGCTCAACTTTTTCATAGTGGGACACTGTCTAGCTAGTCTACAGAAAAGCCTAACTCAAGTACTATTCAAAGTCAAAATGCACTAATCACATCAGGCTAAGAAACAACCATCCCCAGTATTAAAGAAGTTAGAGTAATAAAGCATCCAGGAGTCCTTTTTGAATAGAATATTAAGAGGTAAAATTATGCCAATGAAAACATAAAATATCACACTCAACAATGAAAAGCTCAAAGCTTTTCCTTTAAGGTCAGGGATAAGAGAAGGGAGCCCATTTTTGGCACTTCTATTCAACTCAGTATTCAAAGATCAAGCTGGAGCAATTAGCCAAGAAAAAGAAATAAAACATTTCTAAATAGGAAGGAAAGAAGAAAAACTGTTACTATTTGCAGATGACATGATAATACATACAGAAAACCTTAAAGATTCTATCGGAGAAGTATTAGAACTAATAAACTTGTAAAATTGCAGGATACAAAATCAATGCAAAAATATGTTATATTTCTATACACTAATAACTACTCATCAGAAACAAAACACTCCTATTTACAATTCCATGAAAAATAATACAAAGACAAGTATAAATTTAATCAAGGAGGTGAATGACCTAAATATTGAACACTATGAAACATTAATGAAAGAAACTGAAGAAAACGCAAATATATGAAAAAATATTTCATGTTCATGGATTAGAAGAACTGATATGTCCATACTACCCAAACCAACCTACGGATTCAATGCAATCTTTATCAACATTCCAATGGCATTTTTCAAAGAGATAGAACAAATAATTCTATATTTTATATAGAACTAAAAAAAAAAAATCCCTCAATAGCCAAAGCACTTTGATAATGAAGAACAAAGCTCGAGATATCATATTAGCTTTACTACAAAGCCATATTAATTAAAACACTATGGTATCAGCATAAAAACAGATACATAATTCAGTGGAACTTAATAGAGCACAAAAATAAACCCACACATACATGGTCAATTAAGTTACAACAAAGAATAAACAAACTGAAAAAGACAGTCTCTTCAATGAGCAGTACTGGGAAAACTGGAAGTTCAGTTCAGTTCAGTCGCTCAGTCGTGTCTGACTCTTTGCAACCCATGAATTGCAGCACGCCAGGCTGGCCTCCCTGTCCATCACCAGCTCCTGGAGTTCACTGAAACTCAAGTCCATCGAGTCAGTGATGTCATCCAGCCATCTCATCCTCTGTCATCCCCTTCTCTTCCTGCCCCCAATCCCTCCCAGCATCAGAGTCTTTTCCAATGAGTCAACTCTTCGCGTGAGATGGCCAAAGTACTGGATTTTCAACTTTAGCATCAGTCCTTCCAGTGAACACCCAGGACTGATCTCCTTCAGAATGGACTGGTTGGATCTCCTTGCAGTCCAACGGACTCTCAAGAGTCTTCTCCAACACCACAGTTCAAAAGCATCAATTCTTCGGCACTCAGCTTTCTTCACAGTCCAACTTTCACATCCATACATGACCACAGGAAAAACCATAGCCTTGACTAGATGGACCTTTGAAAAACTGGAAAGCCCTTTTCAAAATGGAACTTGATCACCGGCTTATACCACACACCAAAATTAACTTAAAATGGATTAAAGACTTGAATGTAAGACCTGAAACTATAAAACTCCTTGAAGAAAACATAGGCAGTAAGTCTCTTATCATAAGTCTTAGAAATAATTTTTTGAATGACACCAAAAGCAAAAACAACAAAAGTAAAACTCAGTATGAGACTAAGTCATTCTGCACAACAAAGGAACCCACGAACAAAATTTAAAGTAACTCACTGAGCGAAAATACTTGTAGATCATATATATGATAAGGGGCAACTATTTAAAATATATAAAGAGCTCATACAACTCAACAGCAAACAGCAGCAGCAGCAACATAAAAAGGCCTCTGGGCCAATATCCAAACGGGGCACAGGACTATGCACCAGGCCCAAACATGGACCAAAGGAAGCCATGGCAAACCCAAGCCCAGAGTGAGCCGTGTGAACTGTGGAAGGAGGCGCTAACAGCCCAGCCTTTAGCCTCACCTTTCCTCTGCCACCACCCCACCCCCAGTCTCCTGCAACCCTGAGCCACCAGGACAATCATGCCCTCCCTTCTACCTATCCACCATGCCAGTAAAGAGGGGTTGAGGGTGTACCATGTATCAGAATCACTTATTTATTTCTTCTTCACCCCATCCCCTCACTGCATGTCATGTTCAGGGAGGTCATCTGATTCTCCTAGGCCCTTTCATGGGGTGACAGACATACACAGGTTCAAATAAAAGACCCAGAAAACCAGTGAGTGTGGTGTGTTTGAGTCCTCAAGCTTCCTGACAGGGCACAGGACCTGAGGCTAGCCCTCTCCCATTCCCTCTCCTCCACACACAGACTAGGGGGCACCAGACTCTGACAGAGGGCCCCCACATCCTCACATCTAGCCTGAGTATCTGCCCTGCAAGATAACAGATGTGGGGCTGGGAGTAGGGAGCCATCCTTCCTCTCTTGTGAGATTTGCATGCAGGGGAGATATGGACTCTGGGCAGGAGCACTCTGAGAAACCATCAGGCAGTGGCAACTGCAGGGGAGGCTCTGCTCTAGGAGCCTGGGGCATGAGATGGAAGAGGCAGCAAGAGTTGCTAGCAGCCTGGAGCTCATGGTCCAAGCTGTCCTTTGGTACCTCTGACTGCAGGGCAGGTGGCTCCAGCTGTGGGGGGTCCTCGCTGGGGAGGGCACGAAGCTGACGGGACAACACTGAGGAGACAAAGCCTGTTCAGGGGCAGGCTGGGGCTCTCCCCTAGCCCCTCCCTAGTGGTATCCTCAAGGCGCTCTCACCTCTGTGCTCAGCCGGCAGGCTCCCCCTTGTGTCCGAGGAGTACATAGCAGGAACAAGGAGGAGACAGAAGGAGAACAGTAGAACCTGGAGCACAGGAGGAAAGAGATGAAGAAGGGCTCTGCGTTGCACCCCTCTCCCTGTCACCTGAGAAAAGAACATCTTCTGTCACCATCCTCACCAAGACACAGGTGCTGCCGCTGCTGGCTTTGTTTGCTGTCTGAATCACCATGGCCTGGAGTCTCCTCAGCTGATCCAAAAGGGACCTAGAAGAGGGGACAGTGAGCACCCCTAGCCTAGCACCTTGCCAGACAACAAAACCCTCCTGTTAAGGCCATCCCCTCCATGTGTGCACTGGATCCTCTCTTACTTTTTGCAAGTGATCCCTTCTGTGACCAAAATACCAGACCTCATGAACACAAACACACACGTCTCTGCCCTGACTTAAACTTCTTCTGCAAACCCCTGCAGGGGTTCTCCACTGCCTGATCAACTCTCTACACAATCCTCACCGGGGATTATATTCTCTAGCTTCTGGTCCAACTCACCTATTTTAGGGTTCCAGCCAGACTGGACTAGGCTGTGTCCTCTCTGNCAAAAAAAAAAAAAAAAAAATGAACAGAAGATCTAAACGCAGGGCATACACATGGCCAAAAGGCACATGAGAACATGTTTAACATCCTTAAATGTCAGAAAATGCAAATCAAAACCACAATGAGATAACACTTCATAGCTTTCAGAATGGCTATTATCAAAAAAGAACAAATAAGAACTACTGCAAGGATATTGAAAAGAGGGAAGTTTTGTGTACTCTTGGAAGGATGTAGATTGATCCAGTCACTATGGAAAATAGTGCAGAGGTTCCTAAAAAATATTGAAAATTGAAATATAATATAATCTAGCTATTCCACATTTGGATATTTAGTCAAGGAAAACAAAACCACTAGTTTGAAAAGATATGTGCAACTCTATGTTCACTGCAGTATTACTTACAATAATTAAGATATGGAAACAACCATTCACCCACTGATGAACAGTTTGAAAGTGAAAGTCGCTCAGTTGTGCCTCTTTGTGACCCAGATTTCTCCGGGATCCGAATTCTCAAAGCCAGAATACTGGAGTGAGTAGCCTTTCCCTTCTCCAGGGGCTCTTCCCAACCCAGGGGTTGAACCCAGGTCTCGTGCATTGCAGGGCAGATTCTTTACCAGCTGAGCTACCAGAGAAGCCCAAGAATACTGGAGTGGGTAGCCTATCCNGCTCCTAAATCAATATCATTAAAGTAAAAATAACCATAAACAGGTGAGGATGTTTCCAAGAATATAGCAAAATATTGAAAATCATAATGCAATTAATATCTGTTAATGTTTTATAAAACATCAGAATAGGCAAGTACATAAGCAAGATTTTTATACAATAAAAATATTAGTAAAGTCAAAATATTTAAAGTGCTTATTCTTATTAATTCAAAATAAAATTATAATACAAAGAGATAAAACTTCTCATATGCCAAAGTACAAAATATTAGATTGTGTTTATCCATGAATGAGTTAAGAATAGGAAAATGAAAATGTCTATATACTGCATGTTAGCTGTCTCTTATACACATCTAGATGTGTATAAGAGACAGATATATATATACACACACATATATATACATACATATATATATACATACATATATTCAGACACACTTTTATAGGTATGTGTAATGTTAATTTTATGATTAACTCTATCTATCTCAAACTGGATCCATTTCAAACTTGTGTATGGAGTGAGGTAAAAATTGAAGTT
This sequence comes from Oreotragus oreotragus, assembly GCA_006410675.1. Classification (NCBI taxonomy): domain Eukaryota; kingdom Metazoa; phylum Chordata; class Mammalia; order Artiodactyla; family Bovidae; genus Oreotragus; species Oreotragus oreotragus. Next base: position 242,695 of record SJYX01006617.1, on the reverse strand, counting down.
TATTTCCATAAGTTCATCTAGTTGGTCCAACCTTGTGTTGAAAGTTTATACTTTCTATTTAATTTCCCTTGACTTTATAGAAAATCAGTTCATCATATATGTGTGAGCATTATGGATATTCCAGTGATTTACCTGCCAATCATTATGTTAAATATAACACTCTCTTGAATAATGTAGCTTCATAATAAGTATTGAATGTCAGTCCTTTGACATAATTCTTTTCCAAGATTGTTTCGATTATTCACAGCTCTTTGTATTTTCACATATCCACAAACATTTTAGCACCATATTGTTTATTTCTATATTCTATTGACATCTTCTGCAGTTTTTACTGAGTTTGAAATGAATCTGTAGATCACTTTAAGGAGAATGGGCATCTTAACATTAGTAATATTTCAATATGAATATGTATCACTCTCCATTTATTTGTCTTAAATATTCTTGGTAAATTTTGTAGTTTCCAAGATAAAAGTCTTGCCTATATTCTGTAACACTACTAGGTGTTACATGTTTATGATAGGCTTAGAAGAAAAAAATAACATTGTTTATGGGATGTTTCTGTCTGTTCTCAAGTATTTCCCTTTGAAGTGACACCTCTTTAGCATAATTCTCTTGGCTCATTTTCCCCATTCACTTACCCTACCCCAGGAGAGTGGAGTGTGGTGCTTATTTAGAGTCTGAAATAAAAACTGAGGGATGCAAAACTCAGAATCATTCTTGTTTCCTCCTCTTAGAAGCTGACAGAAAACACCTACTCTGGCCTTCTAGAAACATGTACAATAACCTGTGAGAGGAGTCCTGTTCTGGTTCAATATTGCTTCTCTCCAGATGTATATAGCTATGCCACATTGAGATTTCAGTTTAGGAAACTGAATCATACCAAAATATAAACCATGTTCTACAATATCTGCTTTACCCATGTAAAATGTATTTTGCTTTCTCCTTCCTTGCCTGAAACCTATTAACTCTAATTTTTTTTTCTTACATTTAAAATTATTTTGTAACTAATGAAAGTGGAAGTTTCTCAGTCATATACAACTCTTTGCAACCCCATGGACTACATAGTCCATGGAACTCTTTAGGCCAGAGTACTGGAGTGGGTAGCCTTTCCCTTCTCCAGGGGATCTTCCCAACCCAAGGATTGAACCCAGGTCTCCCACATTGCGGGCAGATTCTTTCCACCTGAGCTACAAGGAAAGATCAAGAATACTGGAGTGGGTAGCCTATCCCTTTTCCAGCGAATCTTCCCAACCCAGGAATCAAACCGGGGTCGACTGTACTACAGGCAGATTCTTTACCAACTGAGCTATCAGGGAATATATAGACACTAATCAGTCTCTTTGCACAGAATTATATTTCTATTTTACAATTAGATACAATTCTTTTATACTCAGTTTTATAAAATCTTTCTCTTTTTATCAGTCTATAAATTATAGTGAAATACCTGAAATGCTGTTCAGCAAATTTTGACAATAGTTACTTCTTGTAGGTGGGATTTTGGATAATTAATTCAGTTTCCTCTTACTTTATATATGTGTTGCTTGTTCCCTTAAACAGCTTGGACTGCCATAACAAAATATCATAGAATGGGTGACTTAACAAAAATTTGCTTCTCACTGTCTGGAGGCTGAGAAGTCCAAGATCAGTGTGCTAGCATGGTCAGGTTAAGGTGGATACTCTCTTTCAGGCTTACAGATGATTGCCTTCTGGCTGCGCCCTCATATGGCTGAGGAGAGAGGGAAGCAGGGAGAAAGAGAAAGCAAAAGAATAAGAGAGTTCTCTGGAGTCTCTCCTCTAAGTGTGGTTACCCATCATGAAGGCCCCATCTTATGATTGCATCTAAACTTAATTACCTCCCACAGGTCCCATCTTCAAATACTATCACTTTGAAGTTTACGGTTTCAGTCTTTGAATTGTGGGAAGACACTACCATTCAGTTCACAATACTTGGCATTTTAAATTAAAGAGAATCTGTTACTAATGATAAGGTCATTATTTTTTTCCTATGATTTCTTTTTTTTTTTAGTTGCTTTATAATATAATGTTAGTTTCTTGCTGTACAGCCAAGTGAATCAGTAATACGTATACATACATCCACACTTTTAGGTCATTATTATTGATAAGAAAATAACTTGGAGAAAAAAGCTTCCTGTCTTTGAAGTGTTCACATACAGTTGAAAGTAATTGTTTACAATTTCCCTTTAGGGATAAAGAATTTGCAAATGTTAAACCCAAGAATACTTCAATAATCTACAGCCTCATACTTTTAAGCATATATAAAATTGGTCATCCTATGAGATACATATCTGATATTGCATTATAAACACCTAGAATTATTAGAATTACTAAAAAAAAATAAGTTTAGCAAGATTGATGGATATAAGATAAAATATCAAAATTAACTATATCTCCATAACTAAACAATATCTAGGAAATACAATTTTAATAAGTATACTTTGGAAGCTGCTGAAGTAAGTTATGGCTTCCCTGGTAGCTCAGCCGGTAAAGAATCTGCCTGTAACGCATGAGACCCCGGTTCAATTCTGAGTCGGGAAGATCATCTGGAGAAGGGATAGACTACCCACTCCTGTATTTGTAGGCTTCTAACTGGTTTATATTTTTAAATAGACAATATATCTCTATTTCATTTAGTACATGTTGTCAAGGAAATGAATAAGAAAGACAAATTTGCAAACTTTGGAAAGAATTTACTCAGTCTCACAATAGGAGATCTATTGGTCAAATTAATATTAAAAAATGTCTGCTGCTCCTAAATCAATATCATTAAAGTAAAAATAACCATAAACAGGTGAGGATGTTTCCAAGAATATAGCAAAATATTGAAAATCATAATGAAATTAATATCTGTTACTGTTTTATAAAACATCAGAATAGGCAAGTACATAAGCAAGAATTTTATACAATAAAAATATTAGTAAAGTCAAAATATTTAAAGTGCTTATTCTTATTAATTCAAAATAAAATTATAATACAAAGAGATAAAACTTCTCATATGCCAAAGTACAAAATATTAGATTGTGTTTATCCATGAATGAGTTAAGAATAGGAAAATGAAAATGTCTATATACTGCATGTTAGCATGAAAATTGATGTGTTCACAATGTAGAACAATTTAGCACTATTTAGCATGNTGATTATTTGTGCTTATTCTTATTAATTCAAAATAAAATTATAACACAAAGAGATAAAACTTCTCATATGCCAAAGTACAAAATATTAGATTGTGTTTATCCATGAATGAGTTAAGAATAGGAAAATGAAAATGTCTATATACTGCATGTTAGCATGAAAATTGATGTGTTCACAATGTAGAACAATTTAGCACTATTTAGCATGTTAAATATTAGTATTTAGCATGTTAAATATTAGTATTTAATAAGTTAAGCATATGTAACCCTGTAACTCAGAAATTTCATTCCTAGATAAATCGTTGTTCATATACTTTGAACGACAAACACAAAAAATCACAATAATAATAAACACAAATAATCAAGAAAAAATGAAAAAATTAAGGTCCATTAGTAACAGAAGAGCTCATCCATTGGAATACTAATACATACACCAAACTGGATTTTTCCAAGAACATTAATTAGAGAGAAAAATAGCAAAGTAAATATTAGTATTTAATAAGTTAAGCATATGTAACCCTGTAACCCAGAAATTATATTCCTAGATAAATCCTTGTTCATATACTTTGAATGACAAACACAAAAAATCATAGTAATAATAAACACAAATAATTAAGAAAAAATGAAAAAATTAAGGTCCATTAGTAACAGAAGAGCTCATCCATTGGAATACTAATACATACACCAAACTGGATTTTTCCAAGAACATTAATTAGAGAGAAAAATAGCAAAGTAAATCTTGCAGACACTTAACTTCTGTCAAAATTTCATGTGTAATTACATATCAATGGATAAATGATAGAAATGGCAGTCCACTCAATAATGAAAGTTCTACTGATATATGCCTACATTAAAAATGAAAATTAGATAATCTAAAAATAAATTATATAAACGAACTCATTCACAAAACAGAAATAGACTCACAGACATAGAAAACAATCTTATGGTTACCAAATGGAATAGTGGCGGGATGGAGGATAAATAAGGAGACTGGAATTAGTATATACACACAATGCCATATAAAATAAATAACAGGGACTTACTGTACAGCACAGGAAACTATATCCAATACCCTCTAGTAACTTATAGTGGAAAAGAATCCATAAATTAATAAATCTGAATCACTTTGCTATACACCTAACACTAACAACACTGCAAATTATTTGCTAAAAAAAAATCACGAGTCCCATTATTGTAATGAAAACAAAATAAAAAAAAGAAACACAACTCTTGGCTTATACAGTGCAGCATCACAAAATCAAATCCAAGCTAATTGTCGATCTAAAAATCAAAACAATAGCTTACAGAATGGTACATAAAATATTATGTTCATGGTCTTTGAGTATGAAACAGCAATTTTAAAAAGGTCAAATAGAAACATGCAAAAGACTTGAAAAAATCATAAAATAAACAACTTAAAAGACTAATAATGGACTTATCTCCTGATCTGTCAGTCTTACTACAGGCTTGCTGCTGCTGCTATCATTTCGGTCATGTCCGACTCTGTGCGACCCCATAGACGGCAGCCCACCAGGCTCCCCCATCCCTGGGATTCTCCAGCTACTAATACACAATTTTTAACATTTATTACACGTACAAATTTGGTGAAAGATATTTTAAACAATGAAAAGGTACAAACACACAATGGATACCTGAAAAGGAAAAAGGCATTCATGAGATTACAAGTGTATTGATATGGTAACGTGCAAAACTGAAAGTTGCTCAGTCCTGTCTGACTCTTTGGGACCCCATTGACTGACTATACAGTCCATGGAATTCTTCAGGCCAGAATACTGGAGGGGGTAGCCGCCTTTCCCTTCTCCAGATCTTCCTAACTCAGGGTCTCCCACACTGCAGGCAGATTCTTTACCAGCTAAGCCACAAGGGAACCCCAAGAATACTGGGGTAGATAACCTATCCCTTCTCCAGGGGATCTTCCTGACACAGGAATCAAACTGGGGTTTCCTGCATTGCAGGAGGATTCTTCAGCAACTGAGCTATCAGGGAAGCCCATGACAGTGTTGTGTTTGGTGAAAAAATAAAGAGGAAACTGATGATGGGGTCTACGTTTGAAGCTGGACAATTAAGGTAATATTGAGAAAAAAGATGAAAGTTTTATTTACTTAATTCAGAACAATCAACCATAGAGAATCAATGAAAAATAACACCTCTTTTATTTCTTTTTGAATTAAAAGTAAAGATATTTAAATCTATTTTTGTTGTTGTTATTATTTTGGATTTTTTCTAAGAGTTTCTGGCCTTAGTTTTGGAATATTTCTATTTTTAATTTACCTTTCCTTTTTTGATACCTAAACTTCTTACATGCATATTAAAATGGGATTATACTACTTCTTTTTAAATAGAATTTTGAATATATTCTAGTTATTACCAAATTTATTCAAAATTAAGTATTATATTTCATCTTCTAAAGAAATAAAACTTTTCTATGCAATGACTGACCTTGAAAATTCAAAAGTATGCATACAGAACACATAATAGTCCCACTGAATCTAATCATTTAACTGTTGTTTAATTCATTTAATCATTCTTCTTTTGAGAGAACTATATTAAATAATTAGATAAAAATTCATCAGCAGCAACCATATTTATTTGATGATTTTGTAAGATAGTATATCAAAGTCTTAAAGAAATATATTTTTATGAGGATAACCACTGCTTCAAATTGTGCATTATTTCAACAATAAAAATTCAGAATAGGTATTGTTATAAAAGGAGAATTTTGAATTTGTGAATTTTTGCTTTCTCATCCAATTAGAAACAAGAAGAAAAAGTAGTGACTCTATCTTTTAAAAGAAGAGATGATGAATTTTAATATAAACTATATTAAAATCCTCTCTTGAATGATTGAAAAACATTTTCAAAATTATATCTAGATATTATATGTCAGAATACATCATAACATTATTTCACGTATCTGTTCTTACTCTATAGCTATAACTTTATACTTATAGCTACAGAAAATCTAAATAAGGAGTAAATAAGGAGGATCTTGGCTCTGAGCCAAAGAATTTCAGTTACCAAAACATAGTTTCCTTACAGAATACTGTCATATCCAACATTCTACCTGCTGAATATCTGTGACCAGTTTTTCAAAAAGTTCCACAACTTATCTTCACAAGGTATATCAGAAAGAGTATATAATAATAAATATTTCATAAACTTAAATTCTTATTTTGCTTCTCTTTAACTGGTGGTACCTCATATATATAACTACTATATGCTAAAATGAATTACTATCTAAATATATTCCAAATAAGTACTGCAATAAAAAGTGCTATAACCTAATGAACAGAGTTTATGTTAAGTTGTATAAAAATGACACATTCCCAAAATTTATATTTAAATACACACCTTCATGTATTATAATCAAGTATCACTGGACTTTTGTTTCCCTCAACATTAAATGATAGAAAATACATGTGTATTTTTTCAGAAGTTATCACATAAACAATATTAAGTTCAAAATTAAGAGCACATAAATGTACAACTCAAGTAATTTATTATATTATTTGAGCAAATACTGTCATAAATTTATTATTATAAATGCAAAATAACAAGAAGTCTACTGGCTGGATCATGAATTATTTATTAAACAGAGGCTTATGATCAGAACAAGGTATGTGCGCTTGACTTAAACGTCAAAATTTTAAAAATATATACCTAAAGGCTGGATGGCATCACCGACTCAATGGACGTTGAGTTTGAGTGAACTCCGGGAGTTGGTGATGGACAGGGAGGCCTGGCGTGCTGCAGTTCATGGGGTTGCAAAGAGTCGGGCACAACTGAGCAACTGAACTGACTGAACTGAAAGGCTTTGAGAGATAAAGAAATTATCTATTAAATATTTTTCTGAGTAGGTATCAGCTAAAATTCATGTCAAATTTATATGCAGATTGGAATTCTATTCAAAGGGTTTGTATTAAAAAGATAAAAAAATTCTTAACATGTCCTACAATTTTTATATGTGAACTGTATCTCAATAAAGCTCAATCAACAAGCCCAGATTGTTCAAAATTATAATAGATATAGTACTGCTGCTGCTGCTGCTGCTGCTAAGTCGCTTCAGTCGTGTCTGACTCTGTGCGATCCCATAGATGGAAGCCAACGAGGCTCCCCCATCCCTGGGATTCTCCAGGCAAGATATAGTACTGCTGCTGCTGCTAAGTCACTTCAGTCGTGTCCAACTCTGTGTGACCCCATAGACGGCAGCCCACCAGGGTCCCCCGTCTCTGGGATTCTCCAGACAAGAACACTGGAGTGGGTTGCCATTTCCTTCTCCAATGCGTGAAAGGGAAGTCACTCAGTCGTGTCTGACTCTTCGTGACCCCATAGACCGCAGCCTACCAGGCTCCTCTGTCCATGGGATTTTCCAGGCAAGAGTACTGGAGTGGGGTGCCATTGCCTTCGAGTACAGTTTGTGTCAATTTTAAATTAAAAAAATTAATATGTGGTATCAACATTTTTAAAATTTTATGGCTAACTTTATGAGTTGAAAATAAAAAATTTGTAATTTATTTCATGTTAATTTATACATCAACATTGATGTATCTCTTTTCCTGAAGAAGTATATAGTACAAATGTTGAAAATATTTAATAATGTATTGACTATTAATCTGCTTAATTTTTCTTTATTTTCTTTTGATTTTTTTGCATAGTTCCATCTTGAATTTGCTATAACATACATTTATTGATTAACTGGAAAAATTGTATAATGGTTACCTACATTATTAGAGCTAAAACTGGGATGGAAAATGGCCTATCTATAGTTATCAAGTTGAGGTAAAAGTAATAGAGAATAATGGGGTTTCAGTTGAAAACATGTCTTTGAGAGTTAAAAGCAAAAGTGTCATAGAGGAAAGAGACCAAATAATTTGAAAGAGTACACAGAAATGGAAAGCCTGGTATGCACAATGTTACAAGCAATTCGAGGACAAAGTTCATTGGCAACACTTATCTGTTTCATTGTTTGCGGAAGGAAAGAACAATAATAGTGTGGAAGCTACAAATCAAAATAAAGAACATAGATACTCAACCTCTTGACCACTGGGTATATGAAGCTGGGATGTGCAAAAGACAGCACCTTGCTGAAAGGGCTATTGAGGTTATAATTTACAGGCACACTGGATTCCGGTTCTCACTGAAAATGTGGAGTCATTTGTTAATCAGTCAAATGTGGATGCTTCTATGAGCATCCTAGAAGACCAATCAAGAAGTGTGATGAAAGAAGACAGGAGAGAGATTCTGGTGGAGATGTAAAGCCATACAGTGATAAAAGTATAACAGATATTATGAAAGTGAAAAATAAATAAGAATGTGACACACAGAGCTTTATTCCTGATAGCTCTTTGAAGAGAACGAAAAGTTGTTAAAATACTTCACCTAATATTTTAATGACTTCAAAAATCATTTTGATGACTTAAGGGGTTGCGACTTCTAGGACTATCATTCAAAGTAAGCACTTATAAGGATTTTACTTAATTAAAATTCTCATAATGCTTGGACACAGAAAACTCTCCAGCATTATACAAATTCAAATCGGTATAATTCAAATTCAAAGCTATAATTACAGGTATTTTTCTCTTTTTTGCTATAATTTTTCTTACTGAAATATACTGCTTTCTTACTTTTAAACTTGTATTATATTCAAACAATTAATAGAGGACAATTCTGTTAAACAAATGCAATGACTGTGTATTATGCTTTGTATATTTGTTTCATATTATTTATAGGTCTTTGTCTACTGCATCAAAATTTACAGGAATTCTGCATATCTTAGGTTAATGTAATCACTTTCTATCTGTGCTCTATAGAGACAACCCAGATTCAGCAAAATTAGCTCTAATTTTGTGTCTTTTATTTGTTTCTGCCTCTAGGTTAAATGCAGTATGAAATAAATGTTAGAAAACTTGAAAATGGTGAAAATCACTTGCTTACTGGAAAGAGTGTTCTATTCAAAGATGAAGCTTTAATCTCCAGTTTAAACAGTCCTTTAAATCCAATCTGTGTCTGGATTTTCCCCTCTATAAAATAGTCCAGTGAAATATTTCATTTCTCTTATAGAATTAAGATATATTTTAAGCTTAGGATTTATTATAGAACTATGCTATTACTTTTTCTATGTTAACATTCCTTGAAGCACCTTCCAAAGTAAAAAACAACCTCAAAATAAAAACCTATTATCGATAATCACTTTTATCTCCCTCAAATTATTTCCTTTTCAGCATCTTATCATTGCTCTGACTTAAGCTGATTCATGTATTATTGAATTACCTCCTTCATTTGAACTTATCTTTGTGAAAGTTATCTTCATATACATATGAAATGGGTATAGTAAAAATAACAACAATGGTAAAACTATCAGTCACAAAGAAAAGTTTACCTAGTAACTATATAAGCAATTCGGGGAAGGCAATGGCACCCCACCCCAGTACTCTTGCCTGGAAAATCCANGCAGCACTGTTTATAATAGCCAGGACATGGAAACAACCTAGATGTCCATCAGCGGATGAATGGATAAGAAAGCTGTGGTATATATACACAATGGAGTATTACTCAGCCATTAAAAAGAATACATTTGAATCAGTTCTAATAAGATGGATGAAACTGGAACCAATTATACAGAGTGAAGTAAGCCAGAAAGAAAAACACCAATACAGTATACTAACACATATATATGGAATTTAGAAAGATGGTAATGAGGACCCTGTATGCAAGACAGCAAAAGAGGCACAGATGTGTAGAGTGGACTTTTGGACTCAGGGAGAGGGAGAGGGAGAGGGAGAGGGAGAGGGAGAGGGAGAGGGTGGGATGATTTGGGAGAATAGCATTGAAATATGTATACTATCATGTAAGAAACGAATCGCCAGTCTATGTTCAATGCAGGATGCAGGATGCTTGGGGCTGGTGTATGGGGATGATCTGGAGGGATGATGTGGCGTGGGAGGTGGGAGGGGGGTTCACGTTTTGGAGTTCGTGTACACCCGTGGCAGATTCATGTCAATGTATGCCAAAACCAATAGAGTACTGTAAAGTAAAATAAAGTCAAATGGAAGCTCTAAAAAAAAAAAAAATAAGACTGTTCCAAGGGCTATTGAAGGGCTCAATATGTCCTAATTCCAGTTGTTCAGAAATTAACATTTTAGCTGCCAGTAATTTTTCTTTAGGCAGAGGCCATTGTTCCACCTACACTGGGTCTTGAGTTTTCGATGTAGTGGGATTGGCAGCGAAAACAATGGCCTCCATTATAAATTTGTATACCCCAAATCCAGTACGTAGCTGTTGAGGAATTGGGCAAATTGGCTCAATTATTCCTCTCTGTTGTTTACTGAATCCTTTTGATGTATCATAGCCCATTTGCAGCATTTGAGAGGTCAGTTTATCATCAGGGCTAAAAAGCAACACTCCCATTTGAGACAGTACATCCCTCCCTCACAGGGTAAAAGGGAGTGAAGAAACTACCTATGGTTGGAAAGTTCCACGAGTATCATCAAATTGCCAATCTAAGATTTTTGCTCTCTTAGCTACTGTGGGGGCTGTTCATAATCCAACCAACTCATTTTCAGTAGTATGAATGGGCCAGAAGCTGGGCCAGTCTTTTCCTGAAATACAAGAACCATCTGCTCCTGTGTCTAATAAGCCAAAAATAGACTTGCCACTGACAAGAATAGTTTTCATAGGGCATTTATGAGTAATTTCTGTTACCCAAAAAAATCATGTCACTAGACCCAAATCCTTTGTCTTGCCTTTCATTCTGAGTAGCTGTATGCCCAATTGCAGTGTGGTAAGGCAAAAAAAAAAGTTGAGCTATTCTTTGTCCGTGATGTGTTTGTAAAGTTTTAGTTGGGGGTGAAATCATTATCTGAATTTCTCCTGTATATTCTGAATCAATTACTCCAGAGATAATTGTGAGGCCTTGCACGGCTAAAGAGCTTCTGCCTAACATAATTCCCACCAAACCTGTCGGTAATGGACTTTTAACCCCTGTAAGGATTTTAATAGTGGGGCTATCTGGTGTTAATATTGTTGAGGTGGTGGAACTGAGGTCCAGTCCTGAGCTACCTGAGCTTGATTGATACAGCTTGTTGTCTCTGTTTAGCAGGACATTGCTGGCAAAATGCCCCATTTGGCCATAAGAGAAACATGTTTTATTTGTAAAATCTTTTTATTATGATTATTTTTCTTTCTTTTCCTCTATATTTTTTTTTTTGCTTGGGTGGGGCCCCTCCAGAGGGGGTTTTCCTGCAAGGAGCAGGCTCTGTTTTAAAGGCTCCTTTGTTTAAAAAAAAAGTCTCTTTATTTTTTTCAGCTTTAGGCAATGCTCTAGGAGGCTTTGGAGGCAAAGTGGGGAGGCGCAAGCAGAGGTGGCTGTGGGGTGGTCGCTTTAAATCAGAAAGTGGTGGATAAAATTTTAAAGGTCTGTGTAGAGTAGGAGGGGGCTCTCCAACACATCCAGCTGCAGCATCCTGTAAGCCCTCTCCTTCCTCGGGAGGTAGAGCATGGTCTCCCTCCTTTTCTTCAGCAATGGCAGAAAACATGATCTGCATAGAAGGTGGAGACCCACCACCATCCACTGCTATAGCCTCTGCCATAGGTTATCTAACAGACTCACGACGGGGGTCCAGAATATTTCTTATCATATTCCACAGAGCAATAGCATCTACAGGCCCATGCAAAGTATAATAAGATTTTAGCTGTCTTCCTAGCTTCACCCCAGAATCTAAATTAACAGTGCCCTCTTCTGGAAACCAAGGATATTATTCTTATACAAATGTAAAAAGGGATTGAATATTGGCTTTCTTAACTTTTAATTCTTTTCAGGCACCACTTGCCAGGGTCCAGCCCGGGTGGAACCAGGGTAATTCAAAGTGGGGATGGAGTCGGTGTCTAGAGGAAAATTGTCTAATTAAAGATTGCAGAGAGATTAGGGAAGAATAGTGTGGTAGGAAAATTAGTGGAGAAAAGAGACTGAATAACTTGGTTTACACAAGAATCAATAAAACCCCAGAACAAGGGGTTTGCACTGCCTATGTAGGCCATAGGCGTCTTCTCAGACTCCCCGAGGAGTGGAGACACAAAGTGCCTCCTCGTTCAGATCTTAGAGGCCCAGGCAAAATTAGTAGGCTCGACGAGCTTCCATATTCCAGATGGGAATTCAGCCAGAAAAGAAGAGAGCGAGAAAACACGACACAGGGGAAACCAGTCTTTCCAGGAAGTGGTCCCGTTTCTTTATTTTCCAGGGCCGCTTCTATACTTTAAGTTATACATAGAGATAAATGGGAAATACAAAGTCATGTGGGGTCAGCAGTCCTGACTCTTACTGAAACCATGCTTTCTTTCTGCATTCCTTCCGATATACAAAGTTCTCAGGTGATTTACATCATCTTCTGGCCAAGAGGTGAGGAAAGAGACCAAATAATTTGAAAGAGTACACAGAAATGGAAAGCCTGGTATGCACAATGTTACAAGCAATTCGAGGACAAAGTTCATTGGCAACACTTATCTGTTTCATTGTTTGCGGAAGGAAAGAACAATAATAGTGTGGAAGCTACAAATCAAAATAAAGAACATAGATACTCAACCTCTTGACCACTGGGTATATGAAGCTGGGATGTGCAAAAGACAGCACCTTGCTGAAAGGGCTATTGAGGTTATAATTTACAGGCACACTGGATTCCGGTTCTCACTGAAAATGTGGAGTCATTTGTTAATCAGTCAAATGTGGATGCTTCTATGAGCATCCTAGAAGACCAATCAAGAAGTGTGATGAAAGAAGACAGGAGAGAGATTCTGGTGGAGATGTAAAGCCATACAGTGATAAAAGTATAACAGATATTATGAAAGTGAAAAATAAATAAGAACGTGACACACAGAGCTTTATTCCTGATAGCTCTTTGAAGAGAACGAAAAGTTGTTAAAATACTTCACCTAATATTTTAATGACTTCAAAAATCATTTTGATGACTTAAGGGGTTGCGACTTCTAGGACTATCATTCAAAGTAAGCACTTATAAGGATTTTACTTAATTAAAATTCTCATAATGCTTGGACACAGAAAACTCTCCAGCATTATACAAATTCAAATCGGTATAATTCAAATTCAAAGCTATAATTACAGGTATTTTTCTCTTTTTTGCTATAATTTTTCTTACTGAAATATACTGCTTTCTTACTTTTAAACTTGTATTATATTCAAACAATTAATAGAGGACAATTCTGTTAAACAAATGCAATGACTGTGTATTATGCTTTGTATATTTGTTTCATATTATTTATAGGTCTTTGTCTACTGCATCAAAATTTACAGGAATTCTGCATATCTTAGGTTAATGTAATCACTTTCTATCTGTGCTCTATAGAGACAACCCAGATTCAGCAAAATTAGCTCTAATTTTGTGTCTTTTATTTGTTTCTGCCTCTAGGTTAAATGCAGTATGAAATAAATGTTAGAAAACTTGAAAATGGTGAAAATCACTTGCTTACTGGAAAGAGTGTTCTATTCAAAGATGAAGCTTTAATCTCCAGTTTAAACAGTCCTTTAAATCCAATCTGTGTCTGGATTTTCCCCTCTATAAAATAGTCCAGTGAAATATTTCATTTCTCTTATAGAATTAAGATATATTTTAAGCTTAGGATTTATTATAGAACTATGCTATTACTTTTTCTATGTTAACATTCCTTGAAGCACCTTCCAAAGTAAAAAACAACCTCAAAATAAAAACCTATTATCAATAATCACTTTTATCTCCCTCAAATTATTTCCTTTTCAGCATCTTATCATTGCTCTGACTTAAGCTGATTCATGTATTATTGAATTACCTCCTTCATTTGAACTTATCTTTGTGAAAGTTATCTTCATATACATATGAAATGGGTATAGTAAAAATAACAACAATGGTAAAACTATCAGTCACAAAGAAAAGTTTACCTAGTAACTATATAAGCAATTCGGGGAAGGCAATGGCACCCCACCCCAGTACTCTTGCCTGGAAAATCCAATGGACGGAGTAGCCTGGTGGGCTGCAGTCCATGGGGTCGCTAACAGTCGGACAGACTGAGCGACTTCACTTTCACTTTTCCCTTTCATGCATTGGAGAAGGAAATGGCAACCCACTCCAGTATTCTTGCCTGGAGAATCCCAGGGATGGGGGAGCCTGGTGGGCTGCTGTCTATGGGGTCACACAGAGTCGGACACGACTGAAGTGACTTAGCAGCAGCAGCAGCAGCAGCATATAAGCAATTGTGCTATTTATTTAATTTTTAATTCAATAGTAACACAGTGATAAGTATGCTTGCCTTTACTTTCTCCATTTCCAAATATCTTGGTCATTAGAGCAGAATACCTTTATTTTCCAGAATCTTAATACCCAGCTATGACAGGTTTATCTTGCCCAGTACTTTGGTGACTTCCAGATTCCAATAAGTTGTTTTGACCAATATTAAAATGCAGAAGTGTTTAGAACTACTTTGATATTTGGCTACTCAAAGAAAAGTATTTCTTCCAGATAGCCATGAGAGAACTAACAACTCTTTCTATACATAAATTTATTAATAATTTCCTTTTGAATTGTATCATTGCCAATAATGTGGGGTGGGAGGTGGGAGGGGGCTTCATGTTTGGGAGTTCATGTACACCCATGGCAGATTCATGTCAATGTATGCCAAAACCAATACAGTACTGTAAAGCAAAATAAAGTAAAAATAAAAATTAAAAAAAATTAAAAAAAATAAAATTGAAACAAAAAAATTTCAAAAAAAAAACAAAACAAAAACGAAGTACAGTAGCAAAGTAAATGGGCAATGTCTTTAAGAATGATTGTTTCATCTTTTAATTTTTAAAATTTTTTATGACCTCTGCAAAATAAAAAAGTCTTTAAATTTCTTTTGAGTTTTCAAACATTAGTATTCCATATTTTCATATTAAAATGTCCAAATATGAGAAAATATTGGAATGCCTATATAATTTTCATGGCTGAGAGCAAAATGAACATGAGCACTGTCTTTTGTTCAAAACCTATTAAGAATTTCAAGATGGTGACATCAAAGCATTAAACCAAATAAGAGGTATTATACTCATAGTGCACTGAGTGACTCCACAGGTCACACAAACGTGAAGCTGGCGTTGAGCCTATATCCATATAGGTGAGTCTTACAGATTTTGATAACTGAATAAAAAAGAAACTATATTACCTATAGGCATTCAGTTATTTAAGTGGTTATGAATTAATTGGCAATAATTGGGATTTATACTCAGAATCTCAGTTTCCATCTGAATGAAATTTCTATATAAATTTTTTTTCTTTTTTTTAAATTTTACTTTATTTTACTTTACAATACTGTATTGGTTTTGCCATACATCAACATGAATCCACCACGGGTGTACATGAGTTCCCAGTCCTGAACCCCTCTCCCACCTCCCTCCCCATACCATCTCTCTGGGTCATCCCAGTGCACCAGCCCCAAGCATCCTGTATCCTGCATCGAACCTAGATTGGCAATTCGTTTCTTACATGTTATTATATATGTTTCAATGCCATTCTCCTCAATCATCCCACCCTCTCCCTCTCCCATAGAGTCCAAAAGTCTGTTCTACACATCTGTGTTTCTTTTGCTGTCTCGCATACAGGGTTATCGTTACCATCTTTCTAAATTCCATATATATGTGTTAGTATGCTGTATTGGTGTTTTTCTTTCTGGCTGACTTCACTCTGTATAATAGGCTCCAGTTTCATCCACTTCATTAGAACTGATTCAAATGTATTATTTTTAATGACTGAGCAATACTCTACTGTGTATACGTATCACAGCTTTCTATCCATTCATTTTTAAAATAAAAAGATTCAAGAGGATTTGTGAAATAAGAAAATTAAAATAATTTTGATGTTAATTCTTTATTTGACTCCATATAATTAAATAAATACACATATTCTATTACTAATTTAAGCAAAATGATCAAGATAAAAATATATAGTCAAAAATAGCCTATTTATTTTAAAATTACATATACTGTATTGAACAAGTAAGACTTAAGAGCATAAAGGAATTCCCTGGCAGTTGAGTGGTTAAGACTCCATGTTTTTACTGCTACAGCCCAAGTTTAGAGTTTAATCCCCAGTTGTGGAATTTAGATCTTGGGGGAAAAAAAACCTAAGAACATAAATGAATGAGTATTTTTGAACATGTAAAAACATCTCCTGGATGTTTTTGAAACATGTTTTAGCAGAGCAAGAGCTAATGACTGATCCACCTCCTGCTTGAATAACCCAGTAATGTAATTTGCAAGGGATTTGTAATTTCACCCCAAACATATTATGATAAGGAATGTATTTACTTTCACAGGGTTTGACCTACATAAGAATTTATAAAAGAGAAAATCATTGTCCTTCTTGAACTTAATGACTGTCTTTCTGAATTCACATGCATGTTTACCTGACCAATCAATCCTTCTTACTCATTATTCAAGTTATCTGGTAAAATTAATTTGAAATATAATTGAAGAGTTGTCTGTTCTGAATAAATGTGTATGTTACAAATGCAAATGCACTTAGGTATTTTACAGCTATGCAGTTTCAAGAACTTATTTCTATCTGCTTTTTATTCACTTTTTAAAATTAGGCTACTGATGCATATTAGAATTTAATTACACCAATTAGTACTGCCACATCAGACATATGATGTGTCTTCAATTAAGAAGTACCTAATGGGTATTAGTACAATTTAGTTTCATAATTAAAGTTCTAAGAACAGCACAAATTAAACATTATGATTACAAAACATTAAAAATCTACTGGCAAAATTAAAGCTGAATATTTTAGCTTCTTCTTTTAAGTTGATTTTTTAAAAGAAACTCGGGATTACCTAAAACACAATGTTATTACTGAAGAATTCTTGAAGAGAGAAAATTATGCATACATATACATACATGGGAGCATATATAATAATTAAATCTTTAGAAAGGCAGGAAACACTTCTGTCATCTAATGGGCATTGCATGCTCAGTTGCGTCTGACTCTATGCAACCATTTGGACTGTAGGCCACCGACCTCCTGTGTCCATGGAGTTTTCCAGGCAAGAATACTGGAGTGGGCTGTCATTTCCTACTCCAGGGGAACTTCCCGACCCAGGGATCAAACCCCCATCTCTTGTGGATCCTGCATTGGCAGGCGGATTCTTAACCACTGTGCCACTTGGGAAGCCCCCAAAGATTTTCAGGGTGTTTTTTTGTTCTGTTCTTCATTTTTCATGTGTAAATATTCAGTTTATGTATAGCCACTTAGAACTCCTGCTTCAGGGAACTCAGCCCCAGCTGCTGCCCACCTGATCTGAATGACCTTGTTTGCACTGAGGCCATGATTCATCAAGCTGTTCCTGAACAATGGTGAGCGCTGCTGCTGCTGCTAAGTCGCTTCAGTTGTGTTCAACTCTGTGCGACCCCACAGACAGCAGCCCACTAGGCTCCCCCGTCCCTGGGATTCTCCAGGCAAGAACGATGGAGTGGGTTGCCATTTCCTTCTCCAAGGCATGAAAGTGAAAAGTGAAAGTGAAGTCGTTCAGTCCTGTCCAACTCTTAGCAACCCCACGGACTGCACCCCACCAGGCTCCTCCATCCATGGGATTTTCCACTGGAGTGGGGTGCCATTGCCTTCTCTGAGGGTGAGGGCACTAGTATAAGAAACATTTTAAGAAACACAGTATCTTCTTGCAGAAGACTCTGGACTCCTCATTAGTTTGTCCAAAACTAACTACATCTGTGCTGCAGGCTGAAAGAAAATCTCAGTCCTTCCTTCCCTTCTCAAGGCTCAAAATGCATTGCTGTTTGAAAGCTCCCAACATTTACATCAGCTCCCTCTCTTTAATGCATTAATAGGAATTTTTCCCCATAAATCTTTCATAAATCAATAACTTTTTGGTGTCAGAAAAATCTAACCTAATAAACTATCTGATAGGAAATACATGCATATATATTACAACTTTTGTCATTATTATAGTATTATTTTAAAATATTAACTCTCTAAAGATATATTATTTCTAGTACTATATTCACTATTAGGATCATGGTAATTTTTATCTTCCTATTCACAAGGATGCTTACTCCTCGGAAGCAAAGTTATGACCAACCTAGATAGCATATTCAAAAGCAGAGACATTACTTTGCCAACAAAGTTCTGTCTAATCAAGGCTATGGTTTTTCCAGTGGTCATGTATGGATGTGAGAGTTGGACTGTAAAGAAAGCTGAGTGCTGAAGAATTGATGCTTTTGAACTGTGGTGTTGCAGAAGACTCTTGAGAGTCCCTTGGACTGCAAGGAGATCCAACCAGTCCATTCTAAAGGAGATCAGTCCTTGGTGTTCTTTGGAAGGAATGATGCTAAAGCTGAAACTCCAGTACTTTGACCACCTCATGCGAAGTGTTGACTCACTGGAAAAGACTCTGATGCTGGGAGGAATTGGGGACAGGAGGAGAAGGGGATGACAAAGGATGAGGTGGCTGGATGGCATCACTGACTCGATGGACCTGAGTCTTAGTGAACTCCGGGAGTTGGTGATGGACAGGGAGGCCTGGTGTGCTGCAATTCATAGGGTCACAGAGTTGTACACGACTCAGTGACTGAACTGAACTGAACACAAGGAATTATATTTAAGGTAAAAATACCTTTTCCCCACAATTTATATACCAAAAATAAACTTACATTTGTGGTTTAGTTGCTAAGTCATGTCCAACTCTTGTGATTCCCATGGACAGTAGCCCTGCTGCTACTGCTGCTAAGTCGCTTCAGTCATGTCTGACTCTATGCGACCCCATAGACGGGGGCCCACTGTCTCTGGGATTCTCCAGGCAAGAACACTGGAGTGGGTTGCCATTTCCTTCTCCAATGCATGAAAGTGAAAAGCGAAAGTGAAGTCGCTCAGTTGTGCCCGACTCTTAGCGACCCCATGGACTGCAGCCTACCAGGCTCCTCCATCCGTGGGATTTTCCAGGCAAGAGTACTGAAATGGGGTGCCATTGCCTTCTCCACGACCCCATGGACTGCAGCCCACCAGGCTCCTCTATCCATGAGATTTTCCAGGCAATACTGAAGTAGGTTGCCATTTCCTTTCCCAGAGGATCTTCCTGACTCTGATTGAACCAGGATCTCTGGCATGTAGGCTGCTTCTCTACAGACTGAGCCACCAGGGAAGGGCTTGAAAGTACATTATATTAACACATTTAAAATCCACTAATTTCAATCATTACCACTGATATATGTTTTAAAAAATCAAAATTATAGACTCATATATTTTAGCATTAACGTAATCATCATAAAAATCCTATAAAATTATTGTGCCTTACTACAGATAAGAAATCAGGTTAAAGAGAGGTGTAAGTGAGTGCAGTATTTTCTTACATCCATGTACACAGGTACAGTTATCTGAGATAAGTGATATCAGGTGGTATTGTGTATTTATCATACATGAATGTATATATCATGAAAATTGTCCATAGAATTTTGATGCCTTGGGGCGATGATACATTTAACTTATGTTTTAAATAAATCTTTTTTGGAACACAGGTATGTTTATTTACATATTGTCTATGCCTGCTTTGGGGGCTAAAATAGTAAAATTAAGTTGTTGCAAGAGATTGTATAACCTCCAGAGCCTAAAACATTTTCTATTTGGCACTTTAGAGGAAAAATCTGTCAATCTCTTACCAAATTCAAGAAACTGAGACAACAGACACAATGGTGTTGTTGCTCAGTCCCTCAGCAGTGTCTAACTCTTTGCAACTCCATGAACTGTGGGGCATGCCAGGCTTCTCTGTCCTTCACTATCTCCTGGAGTTTGCTCAAGCTCTTCTCCATTGAGTCAGCGATGGTACCTAACCTCATACTCTGTCACCCCCTTCTCCTTTTGCCTTCAATCTTTCCCAGCATGAGGGTCTTTTCAAATGAGTCAGCTCTTTGTATTGGTGGCCTAAGTAGTGGAGCTTCAGCATCAGTCCTTCCAATGAATATTCAACGTTGATTTACTTTAGAATTGACACATTTGATCTCCTTACTGGTGACTCTCAAGTCTTCTTCAGCACCACAATTCAAAGCATCAGCTCTTCAATGGTTAGTTTTCTTTATGGTCCAACTCTCATATCCGTACATGAATACTGGAAAAACCACAGCTTTGACTATACGGACCTTTGTCAGCAAAGAGATGTCTCTGCTTTTTAAGATGCTGTCTAAGTTTGTCAAAGTTTTCCTTCCAAGAAGCAAGTGTCTTTTAATTTCATGGCTGCAGTCACTGTCCTGCTCCTGATTCTGAAGCCCAAGAAAATAAAGTCTGTCATTGTTTCCACTTTTTCCCCATCTATTTGCCATAAAGTGATGGGACTAGATGCCACGATCTTAGTTTTTTAATGTTTCAAGCCAGCTTTTTCACTCTCCTTTTTCACACTCATCAAAAGACTCTCTAGTTCCTCTGCATTTTTGGCCATTAGAGTGGTATTATTTGCATATATTGGGTTGTAGATATTTCTCCTGGAGATCTTGATTCCAGCTTAGGCTTCGTCCAGCCCAGCATTTCACACAATGTACTCTGCATAAAAGTTAAGTAAGCAGAATGACAATATACAGTCTTGACATACTCCTTTCCCAATTTTGAATCAGTTCATTGTTCCATGTCCAATTCTAACTGTTGCTTCTTGACCTGCTTCTGACAAAATGTGATCCACTGATGAAATGAATGGCAAACCACTCCAGTCTTCTTGCCTGGAGAACCTCATGAACAGTATGAAAAGACAATGGTGATCAGATGCTAAAGCCCAATGTTCTGTGTTAACATAACATAGCTCTGAAAACTAAGAACCAAATAAACTGAGGCAAAATGAGTTTGTTGGTTGTTTCAGAATATTTTGCTCAGAAAAAATAAAACTGTAAATCAGTTTTATTTACCATTTGCTTCAGAAAATCCTCTCAGATCAGTTTATCTGAAGCAATATTCTACTCACCTAGGTAAACAAAGTGATGGCACCCCACTCATGTTCTTGCCTGGAGAAACCCAGGGATGGGGGAGCCTGGTGGGCTGCCATCTAGGGGGTCGCACAGAGTCAGACACGACTGAAGTGACTTAGCAGCAGCAGCAGGTAAACAGCTCACTTGACAAACAATGGCTTATCAAAACTCACTTCTACACCTTCACCACATTCTATTTACCAATTTCTAACTACTAGTGCAGAAATTTCCCAATCTCAATCATTTCTCTTCCCTGAAAGGTCACACTTAACTCCACTTGAGAGCCAACTGTAAAATCTTCCAAATATCCTCCCCAGATTCCTTTTTATAAGGTCCTGAAAACTTTGTCAAGGTCCTCTTCTTGCTCACAGGTATGAACATGAAAAAATATGAAATTATATTCCTGAATGTCAGTGAAAATGTTAAAGCATTTTTGGACAGATGATAGATATACAATACCATAAAGAATAACAGTCATCATCCAATAACATGAGAAGCAGGTCGGCTACGATCATTTTATCATTGACAAAGGACAGGCAAGACATATTGCAGGAAATAAGTAAAATAACTCAATAATTCTAAAGATGATCAATATCTAAGAATCAATGGGATGTGACTCAAAATTTGCACGGCAATAAAAGTAATCTTTCATTTCCAGGGGGAAAATTTAAGTTTGAGATTACAAAACTATGCATTTCTAAAAGTTAAACAGGTAACTAATCATTATCCCTTCTCTATCAAAGTGGACTGAGTCCCCATGTATTAGATTTTCCTTTCTCAGAGTTTATCTAAATGAATCCATCAAATATGTTTATTTAGATTATGTCATGGCATAATTAAAGTCTTACTCTACACAATGCACTTAAGGAGGGAAACGATGTCTAAATTACTTGAAACTTTGATGGAAATTTTTCAAACACATAACCCTTCCTACTGAATATTAAAGTAGACTATATATCAAGGTAAGCTAGAATTTCTCAAACCAATGTTTCCTGGTTTAAAAAAAAAAAAAAGAAAAGGAAAAGTGACCTCAAAGAAAATATACCTAAAAGACAGGAGTTGCCTTGGCTAAAAGAAGAGGGTTCAGGTTCAAGCAGGCTAACTTATTCCAATTGGAAAAACCTACCTTGATAAGTACAGGAAGAGGCATGACTTTCAGATATTGGAATTTATGGCAATAAGGGATAATGAGTTCTTAAATATTTGGAGAAATAAAAGAGCTATGTTTTTCACCAGATGAAGGTGGTCAAACTGGTTACTACCAAAGTCAGCAAAAAGAATTAAGATGATTAATAGATAAGATGAAAGCAAATTAATAAAGCCCAATTTTGATAAGCACAGGACTTTCAGATATTGGAATTTATGGCAATAAGGGATAATGAGTTCTTAAATATTTGGAGAAATAAAAGAGCTATATTTTTCACCAGATGAAGGTGGTCAAACTAGTTACTACCAAAGTCAGCAAAAAGAATTAAGATGATTAATAGATAAGACGAAAGCAAATTAATAAAGCCCAATTTTATACCATCTTTCTTTTTCAGATGTTTAAACAAAAATGCCACCTGAACTTTTACTTCTGCCAAACTGTTCAGAAATACTCAACAAAACACAATCTATTGTTGCAGTATGATGAGACTGGGAGAAACATTGTTTGGATTTGATATAATTAGACTTTCTAAAAATGAACGCCAAAAACTCTGGGCTATCAGGGTAATGCTCCTGTGAGTGTGGCTGATTCAGGGCCCGGGGGCTACGTTGACCCTGGTTAAGAGGAAGTGGTTTCTGCTGGAGTGCCTGGGCCTCTGCTCACCCCAGATCTTGCTGAGCACGGGTCTACCCCTCTTCTGGTCCCAGCCGCCCTTCACTGTGGCCCGTTCTCCTGCAGGAAACTGATGACCCATTGGCACTCAAGGGCCAACTCACAGAGCCTGCTCCGGCATCATGGGCTCCTCCGTGGGAGTAGTTGGGTGAGTGAGGCTGTCCTCTCCCCGCTTCAAAGGAGCAGGTCCTGTTTCCAGGGCTTTCTTCATTCCACACTCCCCTCCACGTGCGTGAAGAACCAGGACCAGGACCGTCTCTACAGGACACGGGAAGCGGGGCAGGGGCTTTAGGATGGGGACACTGACCCTCCAGGCAGGCTTGTGCATCCTTCTTGGGAGGCTCTGGCATTTACCATCTTCTAAAGATACAAGTTCTCCAGGAAGCAGCTGGGACCTGTCATAAAGCTGGACATAATGAAGCTGCAGTGAGGGACCCTGGCTCACCTGTAGCACCCGCCTCCCTCGAGGATAGGTGGCTGGATTAAAGCCCCCTTGGTCTTCAGTGCCCTAGACGGAAGCCCTGAGTGGGCAGAGGGGCTTGAGAGGCGCTGTAGGGCGGGCTCCATGGCAGGATGGTCTTGGTGCCTCAGCCAGTGTCTGCACCACTCGGGGTGTCCCCCCTCCAACTCCAGTGGGGGTGCTGAGAGAACTCTCCAGAAAGGCAGGCCCTCCAAGGCCAGAACACGCCCCTGCGGTGGGTGTGTCCCACCCTACTCCGCCCACCTCTCCTCCTGCTCGGCTGGTGGGGCTGTGATCTGGAAGGACAGTTAGTAAAAGTGACGGTCCTCTGGTTACCGCGTGATATTTGTCCTCATTTTTTTTTTCCCCCCAGTGGTTAATGGAATGGGCTTCTTTCCAGTTTTCTGGACGTTTGCCATTGCGCCTGTGTGCGCAGTTCTCCTTTGACCTTCACGTGAGAGGAGGAGCTAAGAGGCCTCCACGCTAGAACGTCCTTAGTCTCCACCCCTCCCCGCCTCCAGGTCTCCGGAGCTCACCTGTTTCCCAGAGGCAGTGCCGTCTCACGATAGGGCAGGGCATCGTAGGCTCATCACCTTCTCTCCACCAGGAGCTGGAGCAGCAGCTCGGCATTAAAAGATTTCTGGAAGACTCTCAGGTTCTACCAGAAACTCTTAAAGGAGAAAGAGAACCTCACTGGATGCAGGGCAGAGCACAGGATACAGCAAAGGTGTCCTGTCCCTGGTTCCCAAGTGAAGATCTTGATGTCCAAAGTGAAAGGCAGCTGGAAGATGAAGTTGGTCAACTGCAGTTCCTCGGACTGGTCAGGATGTACCTACTGGCAACTCCCCTTGTATCTCGGCTCCTCTTCCTCCTAAGATCTGATACTCGCCAGGATTTACCCTGTTGAAACTCTGGAAATCAATCCAAGTGAAAGCAGACCCTGACTTTTGAGAGGCTGCTCCTGGGGTCGGGGCAGCGTGACTGGGCAGCAGGTCAACTGGACATTGGGGATTCACTGCCCAGTGTCATGTGTGCCGAGTGGTGTGACCGTGAACTCAGCCGACGAGGGCAAGGAGATACAGGACTTAAGCCCACCCATCCCTCGTCTTGAATAACATCGGCAAGAATTTGGTGGGATGAGCAGAAGATGGCCAGGCTCACCTGGACTCCAGGTGCAGCCCAGGCTCAGGGAGGAAGCTCGTCTGGGGGGTCCCTGTGCAGCACAGATCTTTGTAGGCAAAAAAGGAAAGGAAATAAGCAAGTAGGCTCCCGGGAGAGTGAAAGAGATATTAAAGCCTCTGCCTATCCTCATCCAAGACAGATTTGGACTTTTTTCGTTTAATTTGGAAATTTTCCGTCAGAGCTTTAAGTTGTTTTGTATTGACTGCCACTGGCCTCCTTCCTAGGCACCTGGCTGAGGGGCCCCTCACATGCAGACCCGGGCACCTGGCACACCTTCCCATGCTGCTGCAGCCACGATGTCCTGCACTGCCTGATGGACCGCCTCAGCAGCACTCCAACCAGGTAAGTCGGTGACCTTACAAGGACTGGTGCAGAGCCTGGATGGAAAAGACCGAAGCAAGGATAAGGAGGCAAGGGGAATGCAGGCAGGCCATGAGAAAGGGGGCCAACAGTGGCAGGAGGGGATGTGACCAGGCAGAGGCTGCTGGTGCCATGGGGGGATGAGGGCAGNCCTGTCTCTTATACACATCTGGTGCAGAGCCTGGATGGAAAAGACCGAAGCAAGGATAAGGAGGCAAGGGGAATGCAGGCAGGCCATGAGAAAGGGGGCCAACAGTGGCAGGAGGTGGATGCGACCGGGGAGAGGCTGCTGGTGCCATGGGGGGATGAGGGCAGGGCTGGAAATGCTGGTGCTCCAGAAACAGCACCAGGTGGGTGGACAAAAGGTAGCAGGCCTCAACATGGAGCTGCTCAGCATCTCTTCTCCATGGCAGGCAGGCAGGATAGGGCTGACATACCCCTTCAAGACAGAGTCACCTTCAGACTCCACTCCTGCCCCCTAACTTGCCAGTGTGACCCCCAGAAGGCGCCTGCCAGCACCGGGTCCTCTCGATGCATCCTGATCTCAAAAGGTATAATGCTAAAAAACAAAAAGGATTGGCCGGTCCAAACTGAAAGATTAGATTTAAAAAGAGCTTGTGTTGTGTCTATGAGCAGCTCGTTTCCACTTATCTACTCTTTATATGGACATATAACTCCCTTTCAGAGCTAACATCTGAAAAAGAGAGTAAAAATGCAAACATTTGTCTATTTATTGATTCACTTAATGCATTAACCACAAACTTGAGATTAGGTTTTGCTCAACGTGCTGATGAACAGGAGGGAAAGAGTTTCTTAGGCTTACAGGTGGTATAAATATTAATCTGACTGAATTAACATTTATTGGAAAGGCAGCAGATGGTAAATCACTCTAAGAGGGCAATTCAGGAGAGTATATGAAGAACACCTGGTAAACTAGACCAACTTTACCAAAACCAATAGGATGACTTCCAATGCAAATTTTTTCATGGCTTTTCCCCAATATTTCTTGATTTCTATATGTTCTTAATGATGGAGGGTATAATGTGGCTATAAGATCTTAAGATTATCTGTATCCTTAATCACACAATTTATGAAATGGTTTGTTGAACGAATGTCTTTGTCTCTAATTCTGACACTCTTTCAGCCTACCACATAGTGGTCAGCATGGAAATTTATTTTCTTTTTATAAAGAATTGTATTTTCTTTCTGTTTTTACCTCTGGATAAGTTCTGTTTCTTGGGCAACATATTTTAAACATTTATATCTCAAATTTTCATTTTGCTAAAGAACATCTCAAGTATTTTTTTCAGAAGTCTGGGAATTAATTTGGTTATTTTTAAGATTTCTGAAAAATGATTGGTTAGCTAAAGACATTATCCATTCTTAAAGAATTCTAGTAAAGGAGAGCTCTTTTATATCTATATAGATGCTATTTCTTGGTCAACTGGTATCTAATGTTAGTGATAAAAGATCTGATATCAGTATTTTTTTTTCTGTTTAGATAACCTTTTTCTCATTGTTAATCTTTTTATTTATTTAATCTTTTTATTTATTTAAAAAGTATCACCAGGATTTGTTAAGATGAGTGTAACTCAATGAAAACTTTTACTTTGTTGCTTATAAATTTAGTGTAGGAGATTTTTCTTATTAATTTAGCTTTCACAATACTACATATTCTTTCTGTGTTCAGAGTTCATGGTAAATGGATGTTGGGCCATCTGGATTTATCCTCCAATTAATCTAAAGTGGCATAACTTAGAACGAAAAAACACTCTAGCTGATTTTCAGAAAAAAAGAATTACCTAGTAGCAAACATTGCAGTTGATAGACCTCTGAGTGAATATTGCATGGATGTAATGGGAGGAACAGGTGACCTGTTTTAGGATGAATAGCATTAATTAGATAAATGGTAAGATCAATAGATCTCAGGAGAATTGGCTTGTTGACTAGATGCTTTGAAAATTATGACAGCTGTAGCAAATTCTGTCTGTCAGATTTTAGCCATAAGGGCAATTTGCCTTCTCTGACTTCTTCCAAGATCATCACTGACAGTGTTTACTCAAAATATCTCCAGCAGGGCTTTTCACACTTCAAAGTTTTTTTCCTCGTTTTGCAGGTATCATCTGTGAAATGCTTTGTGGATAAGACAAACATGGAACCTTCTTCATTTATGCTTTTATTTTTCTGATAGTTTGGGGTTTGCCATTTTTTTTTTTACTATTATTAACTGAAAACCTCAGTAAGATCTTGCCAATCTTTCAGTTTCACATTTGAGTCTCCATTTGTGGAGAGCCTGTGCCCATTCCTAGGTCAGGTGCTGTTCTTTAAATGCAGCCTGTTGAATAAGCATCCATACACAAGTTCTTTTCTTCCCGTGGCCCTCAGTGTTTTACCCATACCTATTCTAAGGGGCTTCCCAGGTGGCACTGGTGGTAAAGAACCCGTCTGCCAATCAGGAGACATAAGAGACACATGTTCGATCCCTGAGTCAGAAAGATCCCCTGGAGGAGGGCATGGCAATCCACTCCAGTATTCTTGCCTGGAGAATCCCATGGCAGAGAAGCCTGACAGGCTACACTCCAAAGGGTCACAAAGTTGGACATGACTGAAGCAACTTAGCATACATTGATCTAAGATTAATCATCTTTTCCTGAGATTATTGATATTAATAGAATGAGGTAGTTCACCTATGCTCTTCCTTTGTGTGACATGGTGTTCAATATTGGTCCCACTTAGTTGTTTTCTAGTTAAATGTCCTTTACAACAGAAGATTTCTCATTTAGCTGAAGGAGCTTGTGGGAGAAATTTGTAATGTGGACACTATGTTTCATCATTTCACTTTTTTCCACTCTTTCAAAAATTGCTTAAATTTTCAGAAGGAACTAGGGAAAGAGATTACTGATAGGCTAAAAAAGGACTGTGAAAAGAAGGAAGCAAGATCCAAATACAGACTGTCTGGATCCAGAAATAAACTTTTAACCAGATGCTGTCTATTAAGAAACCAAGGAAATTCTAAGCACAAAATGAAAAAGTATAACTGCATCTGTATGGCAGATAATGGATGAAAAATAGCTGCAAAATCACTGATAATGTTCTGGTTTTTAAATAAGGCTGTATTCACATGCATTCATTCTATTAATGTCTCATAAATTATGTTTTAATCAAATATTAGGTAATAGAAATAAAATGCAATGAAGTAAGATAACTTGCCACACATTGCAACATAAAGCAAAAGTATAATTTACTACAGGCAAAATTTTATGTAGCCAGACATTTCACTACATAAATAGACAACTTTTAGTTCATGAAATCATAAAAACCACACTTTTTATGCCCCAAAAGATGTAATGGAACAAATTAATCATAAACAAGGATCTCCTGAGACCAGTTCATCATATTCAGTTCAGTCCAGTCCAGTCGCTCAGTCGTGTCCGACTCTTTGCGACTCCATGAATCGCAGCACGCCAGGCCTCCCTGTTCATCACCAACTCCTGGAGTTCACTCAGACTCATGTCCATCGAGTCCGTGATGCCATCCTGCCATCTCATCCTCGGTCGTCCCCTTCTACTCCTGCCCCCAGTCCCTCCCCGCATCATATTACATAGTAAAAAAATAAAATTTGAAGTCCTAAACCTATAAAAAGTGATAGCTAAGCCCAGATAATTTAAGTTGAATATCTTTTGTTCACTAGACATATTTAATTTTTGTAAAGTTTAGAACTACCTGGATTATTATTTGTGACTCTGCACATTAAAATTGTACTTTAATAATGTATTTTTAAACTTTGTATATACCAGTTGATTATGATGGAGGCAGATGTAAAACAAAAATAATTTTTTCAGGTGAATAATCAATGTGTAAGTCAGAAATATGTATTGATCCTTTATTTTTTAAACCATGTGCTTCATATATACACAGTTCAAGTTATAGATCCAGAGATAAGGTGCATTTGTACTTGTATAAGCTTAATATTAGTGTTAAGATTAACAAAGAAAATATATGATGTATTTCTTTGGGCAATCTTGATTCCAACTTGTGCTTCATCAAGCCCCTCAATTTTCATGATGTACTCTGCATATAAGTTAAATAAGCAGGGTGACAATATATAGCCTTGATGTACAACTTTCTGTATTTGGAACCATTCTGTTGTTCCATTTTCGGTTATAACTGTTGCATCTTGACCTGCATACAGACTTCTTAGGAGGCAGGTGAGGTGGTGTGGTATTCCCATCTCTTTAAGAATTTTCCAGAGCTTGTTGTGATACACATAGTCAGTGGCTTTGGTGCAGTCAAGAAAGCAGAAGTAGATATTTTTCTGACACTCTCTTGCTTTTTCAGTGATCCAACGAATGTTGGCAATTTGATCTCTGGTTCCTCTGTCTTTTCTAAATCCAGATTGAACATCTGGATGTTCACAGTTCATGTACTGTTGAAGACTGCCTTGGAGAATTTTGAGCATTACTCTGCTAGTGTGTGAGATAAGTGCAGTTGTGCAGTAGCTTGAACATTCTTTGGCTTTGCCTTTCTTTGGGACTGGAATGAAAACTGACCTTTTCCAGTCCTGTGGCCACTGCTGTGTTTTCCAAATTCACTGGCATATCGAGTGCAGCACTTTAACAGCATCATCTTTTAGGATTTGAAATAGCTCAACTGACTTTCCATCACCTCCACTAGTTTTGCTCCTGGGTTGGCAGGGGCCTTTTACAAGGTTGGGGGCACTGAGTGTGGCAGTGTATGCATGAGACCTTTTGAAGGAGATCACCATTATTTTCATTACTTCTGCCATAATTTGGTCTCAGGTCAAACAACAAGAAAGGAACACAGCCCCACCCATCAATAGAAAATTGGATTAAAGATTTACTGAGCATGGCCCAGCCCACAAGAATGAGAATGTCCCCCACAGTCAGTTTCTCCCATCAGGAAGCTTCCATAATGGATTATCCTGATCCATCAGAGGGCACACAGAATGAAAACCAGAGTCACAGAAAACTAATCAAACTGATCACATAGGCACAGT
The DNA here is from genome assembly GCA_006410675.1 of Oreotragus oreotragus. Taxonomy (NCBI): domain Eukaryota; kingdom Metazoa; phylum Chordata; class Mammalia; order Artiodactyla; family Bovidae; genus Oreotragus; species Oreotragus oreotragus. The sequence continues at coordinate 212,710 of SJYX01006617.1, read as the reverse complement.
CTTGTCTAACTCAAACTATGAGCCATGCCATGCAGGTTCACCCAAGAAGGATGGGTCGTGGTGGAGAGGCCTGACAAAATGTGGCCCACTGGAGAAGGCACTGGGAAGCCATTTCAGTATTCTTGCCATAAGAACCCCATGGACAATATGAAAAGGCACAAATATAGGACACTGAAAGATGATTCCCCAGGTCAGTAGGTGCCCAATATGCTACTGGAGAAGAGTGGAGAAATAACACCAGAAAGAATGGAGAGATGAAGCCAAAGCAAAAACAACATCCAGTTGTGGATGTGACTGGTGATGGAAGTAAAGTGTTATTCTGAAAAAAAAAAAAAAAAAACAATATTGCATAGCAACCTGGAATGTTAGGTCCATGAATCAAAGTAAATTGTAAGTTGTCAAATAGCAGATGGCAAGAGTGAACATTGACATTTTAAGAATCAGTGAACTAAAATGGACTGGAATAGGGGAATTTAACTCAGATGACCATGATATCTACTACTGTGGGCAAGAATCCCTTAGAAGAAATGGAGTAGCCCTCATAGTGAACAAAAGAGTCTGAAATGCAGTACTTGGGTGCAATCTCAATAACAACAGAATGATCTTTGTTCGTTACCAAGACAAACCATTCAATATTACAGTAATCCAAGTCTGTGACCCAACCAGTAATCTTGAAGAAGCTGAAGTTGAATGGTTCTATGAAGACCTACAAGACCTTCTAGAACTGACACCCAATAAAGTTGTCCTTTTCATTATAGGGGACTGGAATGCAGAAGTAGGAAGTCAAGAGATACCTGGAGTAACAGGCAAATTTGGCCTTGGAGTACAAAATGAAGCAGGGCAAAGGTGAATAGGGTTTTGCCAGGAGAATGCCCTGTTCATAGCAAACACCCTCTTCCAACAACAAAAGAGAAGACTCTACACATGGACATGACCAGATGGTCAATTCCAGGATCGGATTGAGTATATTCTTTTAGCCAAAGATGGAGAAGCTCTATACAGTCAATAAAGTCAAGACTGGGAACTAACTCTGGCTCAGATCATGAATTCCTTATTATAAAATTCAGACTTAAATTGAAGAAAGGAGGGAAAACCAGGAGACCATTCAGCTGATTGAGTATATTCTTTTAGCCAAAGATGGAGAAGCTCTATACAGTCAATAAAGTCAAGACTGGGAACTAACTCTGGCTCAGATCATGAATTCCTTATTATAAAATTCAGACTTAAATTGAAGAAAGGAGGGAAAACCAGTAGACCATTCAGCTATGACCTAAGTCAAATCCCTTATGATTATACAGTGGAAGTGACAAACAGATTCAAGGGATTAGATCTGATAGAGTGCCTGAAGAACTAGGACAGAGGTTCTAGACATTGAATAGGAGGCAGTGATCAAGATCATCTCCACAGAAAAATGCAAAAAAGCAACGTGGTTGTCTGAGTAGGTCTTGCAAATAGCTGAGGAAAGAAGAGAAGCTAAAGGCAAGGGAGAAAAGGAAAGATATACCCATTTGAATGCAGAGTTCCAAAAAATGGCACAGAGATAAGAAAGCCTTCTCCAGTGATCAATGCAAAGAAATAGAGAAAAACAATATAATGGGAAAGACCAGAGATCTCTTCAAGTAACTTAGAGATACCAGGGAACATTTCATGCAAAGTTGGACACAATAAAGGACAGAAATGGTATGCACCTGACAGAAGCAGGCTATATTAAGAAGAGCTGGCAAGAATACACAGAAGAACTGTACAAAAAAGATCTTCATGACCCAGATAAACACGATGCTGTAATCATCTAGAGCCAGACATCCTAAAATGCAAAGTCAAATGGGCCTTTGGAATCATCACTACAAGTTTCTGATCAAATATAATACTATATGCTATACACACACACACACACACACACACACACATACATATATATAGACACTCCTAAAAAAATAAAAGTTGTATATATTTGTTTTGCTTTATTTTTGTTATATTATTTTCATACAAATACTAAATAATTTATTAAATTACATATGACCATGACTGAAATTCAACATTTACCATGGTTTTGACATATTTCCTCATGTAATCCTTTTATGTTTTTGCCAATTTATTTTCAAATCATATGACAGTATACCATTTCATACATATGTAATGTATTTTCAGAAAACACAAATATTTAGTAATGCATTTTTAAAAGAGAATGCTGATTTCATTTAACGTAGAATCTCAATTCAAATGTTTGCTTTAATAAGCCTTACTTTGTGTGTGTGTGTGTATTATATGTTTGAGAAGATGATTTAGAAAAATATATTTAAACCAAAGTTCATGCTCAGTGAATAATTTTGCCTTCTCAACTAACCTGCTAGATAAAAAAGACAGCAGTTTTTCATTCCCTAAGTTATCTCACGGTATTTTCAAATTTTGACATCCTTCACAGTGTGCTCATTATTGGTTTCAAGCACATGTTTTCTAACTCTTGTCAATCTCCTCTTTAGTCAAGTACAATGAAAAGGATAAAACTGACCCTGTGACTGATTGTAGAATTAGAAGTGTAATATCTAGTATAACATTATGAATATTTAATGTAAACAGTGTATTAGAAGTGGAAAATATACTGCATTATGTAATAATCATAAAATAAAAATTGGAAATGTAGTTTTGGTTTTACAGAAAAGGAGAAACAAACACTTTCAATTGATAGATACATAGTTAATTGAAAGTAAAGTTATTAAGTTACTTTTAAATATTCTTTTCCTGAGCTTTATTTATATAGCATTGAACAAAGCATGTCTTCAAAAAGCCCAGTGCTTGAAGTGAATATAGATGGAAAGTAACGCAAGCAAATAAAATAAAGCCTGGTAATTACTGTTAAATTTAAAATCTGAGGAACTTTGAGAGAACATAGCAAGCACCACGTACTTGATCAATAAGGGAGTAAATATAAGCTGAATTAAGTAAATTTATGTTGCATGAGGAAGGGGCTCAGTAATAAATGAAAGATGAAGATAAGGACATAGAATAGAAAAGAAACTAGCTCATATAAAACGTTACAGTTAAAGAAATTTGAGCTTTCAGTGGGGGCAAAATAAGCTATTTGGTTTTTTTTGTTTTTTTAAAGGAATTGATATAATGAGATTGTAATATTCAATATGATTTACACAACATTTAAACAATGAATCAGAGATGTTTGACCCTGAAGCTAAGGAAGTCAAATAAAAGTCTTTAGCAGTGATCTAAGTGATAATTATATGGAAGTCAAAGCTGTTTACACAGGTTGGCTGAATCAAAATTTGTAACTAGGGAGGTGGTGTGCTAAAGAGAGTGGTGTGCTAAAGAGAGTGAAAGATCTTCTCTCAGGTCTTTGGCTTGGCTAATGGTAAGATGGAATGGCAATGATGTGTGCAGTTATGTTCAGGGTTGCTGAGCATGTTCTGGCCAGGGAAATGTGGATGGAAGTCACACAAGCCATTTTCAAGTATTCTTCCTTTGGCAAAAATAAACATTAGAGTTATTTGTTAGTCCATCTTGAGTAATCCCAAGTTGTTAGATTTGGTGGAGATGCGTGGAAAAGTATGGCTGGGCCAGAGAAATGAAGATCAGTGATTTATTTTGAGAAATGTTTATTATGACCTGTCTACTGCATAGCTGCAGTGATGAGAGCCCAACCAAGTAAAGAAAGTCATTGAGTATTTAAAACAAAGAGAATTAGCATAGGTAATTGGTAGTACAGATAACTTTTAAAAAGCCAGTTTGGAGATGGTGTGGCAACTCACAATTAGCAGCAACAGGAGGCATCTACCACTTGGATGGAGGGACAGAGGAAACGGCTTTACTGGAGCTGAGGAGAATGGGTTGCTGACGGAAACTAGAAGCACAGTGGGCCTCTGTTAGAGGAGCTGGAGCCGTGGAAGAAATACAGCTGTTATGAGAGATGACACCAAGATGGGAGAGTAATTATATCCTTCCTTTTCCCCTGCTCTTCGTCTTTCTGTGTGCGTCTCCTGTGGTTTGATTCCACTCGGAAGCCAGCTTTCAGGAATTTCTGATGTACACGAACTACAGATGTCAGGTCCAGTGTGCCCTGAACTGAATAAGGGAGAGTGAGGAATGCATTTCAGGAAAAATAGACCCATTATAGTCACAACATTCAAGCAGAAATTTTAGAAAAAAAAAAAGTAATTGAGTTTATGAATGTGGAATTCAGGATAGAAATATGGCCTGGAAATACAGATTTGGGAATCATTAGCATTTAGATTGCACATAAAGCCATGAGATGGAATGAGATCACCAAGGAAGTAAGTGCAAAGAAAGATGAGGGGGAGAAAATCAGGTGCTGATACCTGGAGCATACCCTTGAGAAGTCTAGAAAAGGAGAAACCAGTGAAAGACTGAGATAATTAAAAAAAAAAAAAAGGCTAGAGAAGTAATAGGAAAATATCAGTGTTTGGAGACATTTCTGATTGTCACAGTTGGTGAATGGGGACGAAGGAGCTCCTTGACTTCAAATAAGAGAGGCCAGGCATGCCCATACATCCTATAATGCATAGGACAGCTCCCATTCTCCCTCTGGTCCTGCAGTTTCTGACTCAATATGTCAATAGCAACAAGGCTAAGAAACGCTGCATAGGTTTATGCAAGACAAGTAATATTCAAGACAAGTATTAGGGAAGCAAAGATCCTGACTGGTATTAAGTATATGCAGCAGTGGGAGTCTGAACTTGTCCTCACGGTTGCTTCAATTTTTTTTTCAGTGACATAAGAAACAAGATCAGCTGGCAGTGAGACTGGGGAGGGATTTGAAATGTGAAAGGAATCNATGCAAGACAAGTAATATTCAAGACAAGTATTAGGGAAGCAAAGATCCTGACTAGTATTAAGTATATGCAGCAGTGGGAGTCTGAACTTGTCCTCACGGTTGCTTCAATTTTTATTTCAGTGACATAAGAAACAAGATCAGCTGGCAGTGAGATTGGGGAGGGATTTGAAATGTGAAAGGAATATATAATTTCATATGAGCAAAAGAGAGTGAGGGCTTATGGAAGAATAATAGCATTACTTGGCAGCATGAAGGACACAGGTAATTTTCAAGGTCATAGTTTTAAAGAGATGATCAGCATGATTCAGTTGTGTGTTTTTCACCAGCTGCATTCAGGTGCATGAAAGCAGTTCTAGAATCAGTGGTGGCATGAAGGAAACCAGGGCTGAAGTTGCGCCAAGTGAGTCATGGTTGGCAGATAAAACTTTGGCTGATGACTAAAGAACAAAATATTTGAAGAACTGAATGTATGAAATAATGAAGCATCTTTAAGACACAGCAGATAATCTTTTGTAAAGGTGATCGTTTAACGTCTCTTGGAGAAGAAATAAAATCCATGAATTTTTGTGTTTGTGACATGGGCAGAGCATAAATGATGTTGAGCCTGGGGTCAGCAATCAGGTCATCATTTTAAAATAATCAGAAATGCACTACAGTGAAGGAAAGATTGAAGATATTAAGTTTAAAACAGAAGCCAGGTGTGAATTCATGGAAGCCTTAACTGTAGTAGTGACAGTAGATTCCTAGATGAGGACAGAGATTGAAGAGAAGTTTCTCGTATGAATTTTTGTGTTTATGACATGGGCAGGGCATAAATGACGTTGAGCCTGGGGTCAGCAATCAGGTTGTCATTTTAAAATAATCAGAAATGCACTACAGTGAAGGAAAGATTGAAGATGTTAAGTTTAAAACGGAAGCCAGGTGTGAATTCATGGAAGCCTTAACTGTAGTAGTGACAGTAGATTTCTAGATGAGGACAGAGATTGAAGAGAAGTTTCTCATGTGAAATCAAATGGGTTTTCAGCTTCATTACAAATCATGTTAAATAAGGAATATGTGATTTCTAGTCAATATAAAATGAAGCAATTTTCAACATATGAGAAAATTAAGTAGCAGTAAAACATTCAACTTTAAAAACATTGCTTCTGTGAAAGAAGTCCATGAGGGCCTTCTGTATACAAGATGTAGTAATAGGAGGAGGATGGCATCTCTGAATCTGTTCTCTCTCCTGATGGGGGCAGGTGTGGAGAGAAACTTTTGGGATACAAAAAAAGGCAGGCTTTTTGGTCTAATCTTTCTGTAAACATAATAACTCAGTGATTCTTCAGAATAAACTAATTTTTGGTAGCATGAGAATCCTTGTATATAAAATATTTTTAGCATATTGTCAGAGCTGTCCAGAATTGCTTGTAATAAACCAGGAATCCATAAATTTAAGGTCATGATCCCAAGGAAAATGTCATGTTAGCTAGGCCACTCTCTAAGTATGAAAAAGAGATGTTTTGTGTTTAAGAAAAGTCCATCTGTATAAGTAAGGCAATTAACAATTTACTTAGAAACTAAATATAGAAGCATGGGGCAGGGCACATTCAATGTCCAAAAAAGGACCCAGACTTCTACATGAGACCCTAATTTTTCCCCACTTCACAAGGCCTCATTGTTGTATCCTTGAAATTATAAAACTTCATACCAGACAAGATTTCTGACTTGTGAATCTGATTTGACAATCGTTTGTGTGAGTTNCCAAAAAAGGACCCAGACTTCTACATGAGACCCTAATTTTTCCTCACTTCACAAGGCCTCATTGTTGTATCCTTGAAATTATAAAACTTCATACCAGACAAGATTTCTGACTTGTGAATCTGATTTGACAATCGTTTGTGTGAGTTCCAGTTGGTTTTGTGGGCAGGTCTGTATTTAAGCCCCCCAAATAGTAATGCTTCAGTTCAGTCCAGTCGCTCAGTTGTGTCTGATTCTTTGTGACCTCATGGACTACAGCATCCTAGGCTTCCCTGTCCATCACCAACTCCGAGTTTACTCAAACTCATGTCCATTGAATTGATGATGCCATCCAACCATCTTATCCTCTGTCTTCCCCTTCTTCTCCCACCTTCAATCTTTCCCTGCATCAGGGTCTTTTCAAATGAGTCCNGTGACCTCATGGACTACAGCATCCTAGGCTTCCCTGTCCATCACCAACTCCGAGTTTACTCAAACTCATGTCCATTGAATTGATGATGCCATCCAACCATCTTATCCTCTGTCTTCCCCTTCTTCTCCCACCTTCAATCTTTCCCTGCATCAGGGTCTTTTCAAATGAGTCCGTTCTTCTCATCAGGTGGCCAGAGTATTGGAGTTTCAGCTTCAGCATCAGTCCTTCCAATGAATATTCAGAGCTGATTTTTTTTAGGATGGACTGGTTGAATCTCCCTGCAGTCCAAGGGACTCTCAAGAGTCTCCTCCCACACCACAGTTCAAAAGCATCGATTATTTGGTGCTCAGCTTTCTTTATAGTCCAACTTTCACATCCATACATGAATACTGGAAAAACCATAGCTTTGACTAGATAGACCTTTGTTGGCAAAATAATGTCTCAGCTTTTCATTACGCTGTCAAGGTTGGTCATAACTGTTCCAAGAATCAAGTGTCTTTTAATAAGGAGTTTTGTTTTCCAATGTAAAAGGAGTTCATGGAAAAATACAATGAGACTTTGATTCCAAAATGGTCAGGTACCCATTGGTGGTGTGACATGGTGAGCTCTTGGAAACATATGAAGTGGGATGAGTCTTGCCACTGACAGGAAATAGAGAAAATAGACCTGGAAGCAGAGGAATGGAGTACATGGATAAAGAGAAGAAAGTCCAGCCTTTAATAGTAGTATTGTGGGAAAATCTGTGAGATTTTACTTTTCTTCATTTGAAGACTTTCTTGAATCTTTGTGGCTTCTTCCAGAAATTTTATACCCCCTTGCAAATGATTCAAGCCATTGATTACTTGAAAAACTTTTCATGAAATTAGAGGCTAAAATCAGGTAATGACTGAATATTGAGGGCATTTCATTTAATCAATGCACATTCACCAACAGGAGATTGGTGTGTTGTTACTGGCATGGATTCATCAAATTAATGATGGAGGGTGTGCATGTGTGCCTGTGCTCAGTTGTGTCTGATTCTTTGCACCTGTTTGGACTATAACCTGCCAGTCTCCTCTGTTCATGGGATTTTCCAAGTGAGAATACTGGAATGGGTTGCCATTTCCTCCACCAGGGGATCTTCCCAACACAGGGACTGAACCCCAGGTTCCTGTGACTCCTGAATTGGCAGGCAGATGCTTTACCACTGAGCTACTGAGGAAGCCAATGATTGAGGGATGTGTTGCAATTCTATTATTATCAAATGGAAGGGATTGCTTAGGTTTGTTACTAAATCACTAAGTGGTTGCAAACTTTTGGGAAGACGCTTCCAGAAATTATGAGAGGCCATTTGCTGCTCTGGTTCAGGCAGAGTTTCATAGGCCTAATGATGAAGGGGTGACTGCTACAGTTCAGTTCAGTTCAGTCACTCAGTCGTGTCCGACTCTTTGCAACCCCATGAATCGCAGCATGCCAGGCCTCCCTGTCCATCACCATCTCCCAGAGTTCACTCAAACTCACGTCCATTGAGTTGGTGATACCATCCAGCCATCTCATCCTCGGTCGTCCCCTTCTCCTCCTGCCCTCAATTCCTCCCAGCATCAGAGTCTTTTCTAATGAGTCAACTCTTCGCATGAGGTGGCCAAAGTACTAGAGTTTCAGCTTTAGCATCATTCCTTCCAAAGAACACCCAGGGCTGATCTCCTTTAGAATGGACTGGTTGGATCTCCATGCAGTCCAAGGGACTCTCAGGCATCTTCTCCAACACCANATGAGTCAACTTTTCGCATGAGGTGGCCAAAGTACTAGAGTTTCAGCTTTAGCATCATTCCTTCCAAAGAACACCCAGGGCTGATCTCCTTTAGAATGGACTGGTTGGATCTCCATGCAGTCCAAGGGACTCTCAGGCATCTTCTCCAACACCACAGTTCAAAAGCATCAATTCTTCAGGACTCGGGTTTCTTCACAGTCCAACTCTCACATCCGTACGTGACCAACCCTTCCCCAAATCAGCAATGGTCCTTGTTGCTGCTCACTTACTGAGTCGAGTTTGACTTTTGCGACACCATGGACTGCAGCACACCAGCCACCTCAGCCTCTACTATCTTCTGGAGTTGGCTCAAATTCATGTTCCATTGATTACTTGAAAAACTTTTCATGAAATTAGAGGCTAAAATCAGGTAATGACTGAATATTGAGGGTATTTCATTTAATCAATGCACATTCACCAACAGGAGATTGGTGTATTTTTACCGGCATGGATTCATCAAATTAATGATGGAGGGTGTGCATGTGCGCCTGTGCTCAGTTGTGTCTGATTCTTTGCACCCGTTTGGACTATCACCTGCCAGGCTCCCCTGTTCATGGGATTTTCCAAGCGAGAATACTGGACTGGGTTGCCATTTCCGCCACCAGGGGATCTTCCCAACACAGGGACTGAACCCCAGGTTCCTGTGACTCCTGCATTGGCAGGCAGATGCTTTACCACTGAGCTACCGAGGCAGCCAATGATGGAGGGATGTGTTGCAATTCTATTATTATCAAATGGAAGGGATTGCTTAGGTTTGTTACTAAATCACTAAGTGGTTGCAAACTTTTGGGAAGACGCTTCCAGAAATTATGAGAGGCCATTTGCTGCTCTGGTTCAGGCAGAGTTTCATAGGCCTAATGATGAAGGGGTAACTGCTACAGTTCAGTTCAGTTCAGTCGCTCAGTCGTGTCTGACTCTTTGTGACCCCACGAATCGCAGCACGCCAGGCCTCCCTGTCCATCACCATCTCCCGGAGTTCACTCAAACTCACGTCCATTGAGTTGGTGATACCATCCAGCCATCTCATCCTCGGTCGTCCCCTTCTCCTCCTGCCCTCAATTCCTGCCAGCATCAGAGTCTTTTCTAATGAGTCAACTTTTCGCATGAGGTGGCCAAAGTACTAGAGTTTCAGCTTTAGCATCAGTCCTTCCAAAGGACACCCAGGGCTGATCTCCTTTAGAATGGACTGGTTGGATCTCCTTGTAGTCCAAGGGACTCTCAAGAGTCTTCTCCATCATCACGGTTCAAAAGCATCAATTCTTCAGGACTCAGGTTTCTTCACAGTCCAACTCTCACATCCGTACATGACCAACCCTTCCCCAAATCAGCAATAGTCCTTGTTGCTGCTCACTTACTGAGTCGAGTTTGACTTTTGCAACACCATGGACTGCAGCACACCAGCCACCTCAGCCTCTACTATCTTCTGGAGTTGGCTCAAATTCATGTCCATTGAGTCAGTGATGCCATTGAAACATCTCATCCTCTGTGGCCCCTTTCTCCTCCTGCCTTCAATCTTTCGCAGCATCGGAGTTTTTTCCAATGAATCGGCTCTTAGCATCAGTGGCCAAACTGTTGGAGCTTCTGAATCAGTCCTTCCAATGGACTGATTTAGAGCTGATTTCCTTTAGGATTGATTGGTTTGATCTCCTTGCATTCTAAGGGACTCTTAAGTCTTCACCAGTACCGTACTTCAAAAGCATCAACTCTTTAGCACTCAGCCTTCTTTATGGTCCAACTCTCACATCTGTACATGTACTGAAAAAAACATAACTTTGACTGTTGGACCTTTGCCAACAAAGAAATGTCTCTGCTTTTGAATACACTATCCACGTTATCATAGCTTTCCTTTGAAGGACCAAGTATCTTTTAATTTCATGGCTGCAGTCATCATCCACAGTGATTTTTAAGTCGAAGAAAAGAAAATCTGTCACTTTCTACTTTTTCCCCATCTATTTGCCATGAAGTGATGGGACAGGATGCTATGATCTTAGTTTTTTGAATGTTTAGTTTCAAGCCAGCTTTTTCACTCTCCTCCTTCACCATCATCAAGAGGCTCTCTAGGTCCTCTTCACTTTTTACCATTAGAGTGGGATCATCTGCATGTCTGAGGTTGTTGATATTTCTTCTGGCAATTCTGATTCCAGCTTGTGGTTAATCCAGCCCAGCATTTTGCATGATATATTCTGCATATAAGTTACATAAGCAGGGTGACAGTATACAACCTTGGCATACTCCTTTCCGAATTTTAAACCAGTCTGTTATTTCATGTCCAGTTATAATTGTTGCTTCTTAACCTGCATACAGGTTTCTCAGGAGACATGTTAGGTGCTCTGGTACTCCCATCTCTTTAAGAATTTTCCACAGTTTGCTGTGATCCACACAGTCAAAAGCTTTAGTGTAGTTAATGAAGTAAAAGTATATGTTTTTCTGGAACTCCTTAGCTTTCTCCATGATCCAACAAATGCTGGTAATTTGATTTCTGGTCCCTCTACCCTCTTTGAAACCAGGCTTTTACATCTGATCTCAGGGCCCTGTGTGACTCCACAAGGAGTTCCATAAACCTGAAGCTAGCCTTCTACACCATAACCCATCTGGCTAAACCCATCTTCTTTCCTGTCTCACTCTGAATTCCAACTAGGCATAATTTGAAATCTTGTGGAATGGAAACAAATCCACATTTGCTGCTCTATCATGGATTTGCTTTAATTCAACATTATTTGCTTTAAAGTAAAGCAGGGTTAAAAGCAAAAAAGAAACTAAGGTTCATACACTACACTGATGTTATTATGATAATTTTCTTCTCAGAGAAATAATTTTCTTCGTAGAGGAAGGGAGAGGAGTTAAGGACCTTAGTCACCTTTATTACAAATAGAAGATGGCTAATAAATCTAGCTAAAATACAGGCCAATGTGTAAAATTCCTGGAGAATAATTGTGAGGAAACCAAGGACATTTCTTAAACTGTGAGAAGTAATTTCTCTCTCACAGAACCTACCATTAAAAAAAACTCAGAGAATGACAAGGCTGTTCCTCATGTTGTACTCTTGTTTACCCCTATTTACTAGAAATGATTCTGGAATGTGAATTTTAGCACATTTTAGTTTCCTAGGGCTGCTATAGCAAATTTCCATAAATTGTGTAGCTTAGGACAACAGAAGTTTAGTCTACTAAAGTTTTGGAGCCTAGATTTCTGAAATGAAGATGTTGGCAGAGCCACATTTCCTCTGAAAGCTGTGGAAAATAATCCTTCCCTGCTTTTTCCTATCTCCTGGGATGTCCTGGTGATCTGTGGTGTTTCTGGTTTATTGTACATCATTCCAGTCTCTGCTCTACATTGAAAGCCTCTGTGTGTTTCCTTCTCTTTTTAGTAACGATATAACCAGTCAATGGATTTAGGACATACTCTAATCTAGCAAGACCTCATCTTAACTTATTGTATCTGCAAAACCCTATCTCTGACTAAGGTCATATTCTGCGGTTTTAAACAGGCATAAATTGGGGGTAGGGAACACTATTTACCCCATTACTGTATGAGTATAAGCCAGCACTAAGACTTATGATAGGTGAAAGCACAGATAATGGCATTAGGCTCTCATGATTCAATCCAATTGGTCAGGTATTAGAACATACTCAGATTAGAGTTGTCTCGAGAAAATTAAATGGGGTCACCACTTCAAATCCAACAGGATGTTGACCCAAAATACGCTGGTGGCATCTGTTTACTATAATCCATTTGAGAGACTCTCATGTTGCACTGGATGAATGAAGCAGCCAATATAAACAGGCAGGACTAATGAAATACACAATTTATGTGACTCATTGAAAAATAAACGCAGGGCCTCTCGCTTAAAATTTATTAAGGGTTGATTTTCTTAAATCATTGTGCTCTGTGATTAGTGTGAGAAGTAACTCAGAAAATCTGCCAGGTTTTCTAGGATCATCAGGTAGTAATGAGGGAGAATGTAGTAAAGTACCTTTGCATCTTTCCTACCTCTTAAAATGTGTGTTTTGTCTTTAATGATGGTTCTAAAAGCGATTTAACTTTACATTTATGGGAGGAAATTATAATAGTACCCAGTACACCATATTCATGACATTGAATTTGACAGTGCGTATTCTACAAGGTAATCTATGGTAGGACTTAACTTTCTCCATTTAAGCCAAATCTGGGGAAATATAGCTCCATACCCAGGCAGAACCGACACGCTTGAGGTACTTCACCCTGACATGTTTGTTTGTATATGCCAGCAAGACTCTTGTTATTTTCTGTGTATGTAAACATTATGTGTGATGAGTTGCAAAATCTAATATTCAGAGAGTGTTTGGAAATAGGAAGAAACCATAGTAGATGGGAGAAAATGGGAAAGATTTTTTTTTAGGAGATTACACTCCCATGGGAGGAAGTCATTGCAATATTTCTCACAAGAAGCTCAGAGCAAGGGTATAGTATTTAACTGTCTTTTGCCACTCTTGTCCAGACAAATGGCCAATACCTGGTAGAAATCTCATGGCCTATTTTCTGCAAAAGAGGGAAATTGGACTCCTACTGATTTGAATTTTCTACCTGTATAATTTGGATAAAATAAGTGACAGAGTGCCCCCTGATAACTCAGCTTAAGGGTAACTGGCTACAGTTATTATTCAATTCCTAGGCTCTGTTTATCATTCCAGAATTTTTTTCCAATAAAATACTACCAATGAATTGTACAGAGCAGAGGATGCTGTGCCACAGTTCTTGTACCACATGTGGCCATAAATCAAGATGATGCATTGCTAAGACAGCACCCCAGGTCTGATGGAAAGCAGATAGTGGCCACCTGCTTGGTGTGTCACAGCTTGATCTCATCTGTTCCTTCAAACTTATCAGTGTGAACGTGCATTGAATTAACTTAAAGAAAGCAAAAATGGAACCCAGAAAGCCTCAAGGAATGTGGATTTGGATTTGATTTGTTGGTCTGAAATTATAAATAACTCTCCCCTGGAGGTACTCAGAGGACATTTATGAGAAGTCTATGGAACAGCCATATTATATTTGGTGGTAGAATATGTATCTAATTGGGAGTCTCATGAAGGAGATCAGCCCTGGGATTTCTTTGGAAGGAATGATGTTAAAGCTGAAACTCCAGTACTTTGGCCACCTCATGCGAAGAGTTGACTCATTGGAAAAGACTCTGATGCTGGGAGGGATTAGGGGCAGGAGGAGAAGGGGACAACAGAGGATGAGATGGCTGGATGGCATCACGGACTCGATGGACGTGAGTCTGAGTGAACTCCGGGAGTTGGTGATGGACAGGGAGGCCTGGCGTGCTGCGATTCATGGGGTCGCAAAGAGTCGGACACGACTGAGCAACTGAACTGAAGTACAATGTTTTGAGGCACAGATAAAACTATACACATTTAATTAATGTATGATACTAACAACTTATGTGGCAGATTCATCCACAACAGTCTCCCTGTATCAGGCATTTTGAAGAAATTATAGGAGTTGGTGATAGGAGTATTGAATCATCTTGAAATATTATTCCAAGACACCCATCACTACAAATGCAACTTAGCACTTCAAATAGGGACAATACAGGGACTTGGTTTTAGAGGACTGACTGCCCCTGGAAATCAGCATGACTAGAAGACAAAGCTCTAACTGAATGCACTAACTGGATTCTTCCATATTCATTAATACTGCTGGAAATAAGCTTGAACCTTCACCCCAGAAAGACTAGTGGCTGTTTTAATCGGTACAGAATTTGTGTCTTTGAATTTCCATGGCAGGAATTCATAAAGAGCCAAGATAAAGAAATAAAATTAATGAAAAACTATTTGTAGTATAAACTGTGGCTGGATATCACTAAACATTGTGACCTTTAGTGTAATTCTCTAACACTTTCAGTTCGGTTTAGTTGCTCAGTCGTGTCCAACTCTGCGACTCCATGAATCGCAGCATGCCAGGCCTCCCTGTCCATCACCAACTCCAGAGTTTACCCAAACTCATGTCCATCTAGTCAGTGATGCCATCCAGCCATCTCATCCTCTGTTGTCCCCTTCTCCCCCTGCCCCCAATCCCTCCAAGCATTAGAGTCTTTTTCAATGAGTCAACTCTTTGCATGAGATGGCCAAAGTACTGGAGTTTCAGCTTCAGCATCAGTCCTTCCAGTGAACACCCAGGACTGATCTCCTTTAGGATGGACTAGTTGGATTTTCTTACAGTCCAAGGGACTCTCAAGAGTCTTCTCCAATATCACAGTTCAAAAACATCAGTTCTTCGGTGCTCAGCTTTCTTCACAATCCACTCTCACATCTATACATGACCACTGGAAAAACCATAGCCTTGACCAGACGGACCTTTGTTGGCAAAGTAATATCTCTGCTTTTGAATATGCTATCTAGGTTGGTCATAACTTTCCTTCCAAGGAGTAAGCATCTTTTAATTTTATGGCTGCAATCACCATCTGCAGTGATTACAAATGGTGCAATCATTCCCAAAATGGTACAGTCCTTCCCCCCCAAAATAAAAGTCTGACACTTTATGTCATTGCAAATAAAGAGTTTGTCTTCTTTGTTATGGTACTGGTTGGAATTGAATGGATAAAGTATTCTTCTCTGATATCCATGGGCTGTGGTTGGGGAATAGATAGGTTCTGTTACATAAAGATTAATGGCACTCAGTGTCTGTAAGATCTGGACTATAGGATAGGGTTATGTCCATAAATCAAATACAGAGTTTACTGAACGTGGACTTGTTTTTTCTTTTCAATATGAGCTTGTAATTACCACTTCAGTCACTGGAAAATATATGATGTATAAAGTATATTTCTGCCTGAAAAGAATATCATTTTCACTTACGTAAGGTGTGTAAGTGAAATCATTGCTGCTGATTAGTTTCTAAGTCGTGTCTACTCTTTGTGACCTCATGGACTGTAGCATGCCAGGCTCCTCCACTATTTCCTGGGGTTTGCTCATATTTATATCCATTGAGACAGTGATGTTATCTAACCATCATTATACCCTGCTACCCGCTTCTCCTCCTGCCTTCAATCTTTCCCAGCATCAGGGTCTTTTTCAGGGAGTTGGCTCTTCCCATCAGGTGGCCAAAGTATTAGAGTTTCAGCTTCAGCATCAGTCCTTCCAATGAATATTCAGGATGGTTTTCCTGAATGTTTTTCCTGAATAAAGGAAATCCTGATTTCCTTTAGGATTGGTAGGTTTGATCTCCTTGGAGCCCAAGAGATTCTCAAGAATCTTCTCCAGCACCTCAATTTGAAAGCATCAATTCTTTAACATTCAGCCTTCTTTCTGGTCCAACTCTCACATACATACTTGATGACTGGGGGGAGGTGGGGGGAAACATAGCTTTGACTATATGGACCTTTCTCAGTAAAGCAATTTTTCTGCTTTTTTATATGCTGTCTAGGTTTAAATGCTGTCTATTGATTTCCTTCCAAGGAGCAGGTACCTTTTAATTTCATGGTTGCAGTCACCATCTGCAGTGGTTTTGGAGCCCAATAAAATAAAATCTGTCATTGTTTCCACTTTTTCCCCTTCCATTTATTATGGAGGGATGGGGCTGGATGCCATGATCTTAGTTTTTTAATGTTGATTTTCAAGCCAGCTTATTTACATTCCTCTTTCACCCTCCTCAGGAGGCTCTATTTCATGTTTTGCCATGAGAGTGGTATCGTCTACACATCCGAAGTTGTTGATCTTTCTCCCAGCATTCTTTATTCTAGCTTGTGATTCCTTTATCCTAGCATTTTTCATGATATACTCTGCATACAAGTTAACTAAGCAGGGTGACAATATGCAGCCTTAACATATTCCTTTCCCAATTTTGAACCAGTCTGTTATTCCATGTCCAGTTCTAACTGCTGCTTCTTGATCTGCATACAGGTGTCTCAGGAGATAGGTAAGGTGGTCTGGTATTCCAGTCTCTTTAAGAATTTTCCAGTTTGTTGTGATCCACACAGTCAAAGGCTTTGGGGTAGTCAGTGAAGCAGATGTTGTGGTGGTTTAGTTGCTAAGTCGTGTCCGACTCTTGCATCCCCATGGACTGTAGCCTGCTAGGCTCCTCTGTTCATAGGATTCTCTAGGCAAGAATACTGGAATGGGTTGCCATTTCCTTCTCCAGGAGATCTTCCTGACCCAGGAATCGAACCTGGGTCTCCTGCATTGCAGGCAGATTCCTTACCAACTGAGCTACAAGGAAAGCCTCAAGTGAAGCAGAAGTATATGTTTTTCTGAAATTCTCTTGCATTCTCCATGATCTATAAAGGGCTAGCAATTTGACCACTGGTTCCTCTGCCTCTTGGAAACCTAATTTGTACATTTGGAAGTTCTTGGTTCACGTACTGCTGAAGCCTAGCTAGAAGGATTTTGAGCACAACCTTACTAGCGTGTGAAATGGACACAATTATACAGTAATTTGAATGCTCTTTGATGGCTTTCTTGGTGGCTGAGTGTTAAAGAATCCACCTGCCAATGCAGGAGATGTGGGTTTGATCCCTGGGTAGGTAAGATTCCCCTGGAAAAGGAAATGGCAACCCACTCCAGGGTTCTTGCATAGGAAATCCTATGGATAGAAGAGCCTGGTGGGCTACAGTCCATGAGGTCACAAAAGAGTCAGACACAATTTAGCAACTAAAACAACAATGCCAAATAGTAACATAACATTTTTGTCACAGCTAAATAAGAGTTCATATTTCATTGATAGAATTAAATGTAGAATAGATTTATGAAGAAGATGATCCCTGAATGAGAAAATGTTGTGGAAGCTGCTATGAAGACCCCCCCGCCCCAGTTAAAGTGTAAGCAATAGAATCTGTTTTCTCAGAAAAAATGATCTAAGAAAAATTAAATATTCAATTAAATAATCCCACAGACATATACAAAATGATAAAAATAGTTAAAAGTGAATGGAAGAAAAATGTAATTGAGTTGGTAAATTAACATCACAGGACCTGTAAAGGAAAATGTTAACAAGCAATATATTTTCAGGAGGGAATTTCCACTCTCTATTGGATGGTTCAAATCAAAGAGAGAGTGTTAGTCTGCTTAAGTGAAATATTGCAGAAAATGTTGTAAGACAATGAAAATATACTACAAATATTTGCCATTGAGATCTTGACCAAGATCAGAGGATGGATGAGGAAATAAATGTTCTAGCAGCTAGTCTGTGATTCTCTCCTGTTATTCAGGAGAGGCTGACTCAGCACACAGAGAAAGCATATTACCCAGTATGATTGTATAAACCGACTAGCAACAGAGATCTTGCAATCAATCTGATTTATTTATCTGTTTATTTATTGTAGCAGGAGAAATGCTTTTAGCAGAATGTGTCTGGTTGCTTGGGATTACTTTGGCTAACAAAGCAGGAATCCATGTGTTTATGGGACATGACTGCCTAGAAAATGTCACATATGATGTATAACTCTCTATGTGAAAAATTGAGGATATTTTATATCTGAGAAGGTCCTTCCATGTAAGTGAAGTGTTCACACACTTTCCTAGAACTCCCATCTATCTGCCTGGACAAAGGAGCATCTGATGAAAGAACCAAGGACCTGAGGAATCAGATTAAGATATCTGGACACAGCTTTGCCAGTGACTAATGATTATCTGAATTATTGAAATTACTAGTAAAATTTGACATTCTATAAGATTTCAGATTCATGAAAATCTAACCTTGCAATGCAGTCATTTTGTATTATCTAAAGAAGCCGTGTTAATATAAAAGAATGAGTTTAGAAACCTTGGAAGATTTGAACACTTAGGAGTCAGAGTAGGTGAGAAACTTAGTCCCCATATGATTTATAAGGGGACTTCCCAGGTGGCGTTAGTGGATTTACAAATATGAGGAGAATAGGAGGTAAAAGTGTTGTAGAGTTAAGAGGACAGTAATTCGTGAAGTGAGTTATAGCAAGTCAGGTTTAAAAGATAGCTTAACAATATCTACTAGTACTCAAAACCCAGATGAGAGCTCTAAGTGGATACAGAAAGAAACATTGCTTCATGAGAGAGGGTTAATATTTAAGATTCTTTGAAGAAGTCTGTATTTCTGAGGAAGGAGTGTGATGGCAAGACATAATAACTGGAGGGAATTATATTTCATGAACTAGGATGGATCCATACAATATTCAGTTTGGAGGGCAGAGACTCTATAAGAAAGAATACAAAGTCACAAACTCAAAATTGGGAAAAGAGAAGCAAATGAGGTGTCCTGAAATTTGAACTTCGTTCGCTTGTGTGTGTGTTAGTCGCTCAGTTGTGTCCGACTCTTTGCGACCCTGCCCGCCAGGCTCCTCTGTCCGTGGAATTCTCCAGGCAAGAATACTGGAGTGGGTTACCATGCCCTGCTCCAGGGGATCTTCCCAACCCAGGGACTGAACCCAGGTCTCCTGCATTATAGTATAAAGGACAATAAATATTTTCTGTAAAGAGCAAGATACTGTATAATCTAGATCTGTCTGTGTTGTCACTAATCAACTCTGCCTTTGTGGTGCTTAGACCATCAAAGGTGAAATGTAAACAAAGGAGAATTGCCATGTTCCAATACAATTTTATTTACAAAAACACGTGGCAACTAGGATTTGGCCACTGGCTGTTGTTGGACTACCTCTGGGTTAATAAATCTGACACTGGTCATGAAAAGGATTTAAGTTTGCCCATGTGCTCACAGAAGAGAAGTAAAGGTAATAGATATAAGAAAGGAAATATAATTAAATTTAATAAACATTGTAAACCAAATCATATTGTATAAATTAAATAATGGAACAAAATCCTAGTGGCAGTATCAGGAAATGTATTTATGAGCATGGGAGAAAGGATTTTCCTGTGTCATCTCTCCCTATAAGATGGAAAGAGAAAACCTAGAACTGATACAAATTAAAGTTGGCAACTACAAAATGAGAAAATTTAACATTATTCTGGAAAAAAGACAAAACCCTTCTACTAAGAATAGGAGGATCAAATGTGGACTGGGTTGTTTGAAAAATTGGTGAATGTTTAGCATATTCATTGTGCAGAAAGAGAAAAAAATTAAGTCAAGTAATTTAAAGTGATAATACGGAAAAGTGTTCCAGACAAAGTTTGTGTCATTTAAAAGGCAAAGAACCAGGAAAGAAAACTATGTCTTGAAAGGAAAAGTCACCATTTGAATTTCACTATTGACTCGGTTAGTTTAAGCAGTTTCTAAGTATTTATATCTAAGAAGCTAAGGAGTATATGCAAATGAAACATGAAATAAATGACAAAAGAGAGAATATTAGCAGAAATGAGTTCTTTTAATGTTATAGTAAATACTATTGAAACAAATCATTTGGTTTAATTTAGTTTCAATATGACACCATACATCAATTTTAACCTATGACCAAATCCATAATTATGTAAAAATAAATATTTCTTTAGGATTTTAAAAAGACTAAGCAGATGTAGAATATTTAGTTCCAAATTAATTGGGAGAACTTCATAGTGTCTTATAATTAAGTTGTCTTTATGCCTGAACCTTCAGGCAAACATCTGTGGATATGTCTCTCCACATGTTCCAGCATGATGCGGTGATTTGAATTCAGCAAAAATTTCAGTAGCTTACATTGAAATGGGAATTATCCTAAGGGAATCTGGTGGAAATGCACTCAGGAACAGAAGAACCATATCTATTTCTTTCATGAATATTTGCTGTGTTTTGATGTAGGTTGTCGTTCACGGACACTTTATGAACATAAATAATGGATGTAATAGATGATCTAAAGATTCTCAAGAGAAGTGCTTTCATCCTGAAGAAAAATGTATTCTTACATCTACAATTTGAATATAAAATTTGAATATTAAAATTGTGGTGGAAAATATTCTAAAAATCACAAGAAACTGCGTTCAAACCAGCACCATGGTATCCATTCAAAACATCTGAAATCATTTGTCTTTCTGAATTGCACCCAATGTAAAGCTTTTTCACACAGAACAAAACAGAAGTGAGCATCAGTAACACTTCCAACGTGCATTAACACTTTATTCTAAAGGAACAGCTGTTACTTGATGAAAAGTCGATGAAAAATGCCCAGCATTTGTTTTTAAAAAAGTTATCACCCAAATAAGAATTGTTGGGAACCAGATGTTAAAATTGAGAGTGGTCTGTTTATTTCAGTTGAGAGTGTTATAAAAATGTTAATAAGGTGTTTTTATGTCTATTACATGGTGATGTTTGACTCTTTAATGTGCTTTTTGTTATATTTGACTGTTGTTTCTATGGGCTGGTATTATTGGTGTTAGATCACTGAAGAGTAAATAACGACAGAAAAAATGTGTTCTTAAAACCAGAATACTGAACTGGAATGGAGAGAGGTGGCAGAGATATGCAGATAACATACAATGGGAACTTTGAAACACTATCTTTTCTGTATTGAGAAATAACCTCATAATAATTAATAGTAATTATTATCTTAACCAAAGGTACTGCTGCTGCTAAGTCACTTCAGTCATGTCCGACTCTGTGCAACCCCATAGACGGCAGCCCACCAGGGTCCCCTGTCCCTGGGATTCTCCAGGCAAGAACACTGGAGTGGGTTGCCATTTCCTTCTCCAATGTGTGAGGGTGAAAAGTGAAAGTGAAGTCACTCAGTCGTGTCCAACTCTTTGGGACCCCATGGACTGCAGCCTACCAGGCTCCTTCGTCCATGGGATTTTCTAGGCAAAAGTACTGGAGTGGGATGCCATTGCCTTCTCGCAACCAAAGGTGATAGGTCACCTAAAATGTTACTCCTCTAGACATCTACAGGAAACCATTATTTATTACCTTAGTATATTACTACTCATGTGCAGCCCACTCCCACACATTTTAGCAGGTTTCAGTCAGCCACTTAACATTTAATATGTAAGTTATTTTAATTGAGTCATACACGCTCCTTATGGAAAATTAAAACAATTTAAAAACACTTAAAAGCTCATTTGACTATTACCCAAATTTAGTCCCTTCAGGGAAAACTATTGTTTCCATTTTGGTATATATTTTCCTCCAGTATATTCAGTGTACTTAAAAATGCATGTACATTTTTCTGTTGGCTCAGGTGGTAAAGAATCTGCCTGCAATGCAGGAGACTCTGGATCGACCCCTGGGTTGGGAAGATCCCCTGGAGAAGGTAATGGCAACCCACTCCAGTATTCTTGCCTGGAAAATTCCATAGACAGAGGAGCCTGGCATGAGTCCATGAGGTTGCAAAGAGATGGACACAGCTGACTGACTAACACTTTCACTTTTTCTATTGAAAATAGGTCATTTTGACTTTTATGAGTATGCTTTCCTTAAATCAAATGCTTCAAAATGGATCAGTTTTAAAATGTTTTTTTTTTTTCCCTACTCAACAATATATCTGAGAGGTTTTATCATGAGAATAATTGAAGATAAAAAATAATACAATTTATTTGGGTGCTCTTTGTGCACTGAGTATTAAGTGTGGTACATGGATTATCTCATTTAATCATCATGACAAACTCATGAAATAGGTAGGGCTGTTATCTCCACTTTATAGAAGAGGGGGAAAAAGTACTTTTCCCAAGGTCAGTGCAGGGAACAAATGATTCAAATCCAGATAGTTCTGCTTTCAGAGGTCATATCATTAACCATTATGCTAATAATGCATAAGGCAGCATTATAGTCTGCATAATAAATAAATTTTTGTTTAGCCATTCTTATACTGATGAATATTTAGAGTTTTTCTAATTACAGCACAACTGCAGTTGATATTCTTGCACAGTTATCAACAATGTATTTCCAAATGTGGAAAGACACAGCTTTGCATCAATTATTTATGGACTGTAGAATATGTAAGAAGTGTACTACTCCAAAGCAACCCCCAGTTTTGCACATATCTCAGCCTAGTTCGTGTAAAAAATAAAATAAAATAAAATAAAAGGCAAATAAATAAATAAATAAATAAATATATAAATAAAGTAAAAAAAAAAAAAAAAAAAAAGAATGGAAGCTGTGGAATTTCATAAATACAGAATCAAATTTCGGCTGTGTTGCTGATTAGCTATGTAATGTAAGAGCAAATTTTTGAAACTCTCTCATCGCTAGTTGCGTTATTTAAAAAGTAGAAATGTTAAAAGGTAGAAATATAAATATTGACCTACTCCAGTGTCCTTGCCTGGAGAATCCCAGGGACAGGGGAGCCTGATGGGCTGCTGTCTATGGGATCGCACGGAGTCGGACACGACCGAAGTGACTTAGCAGCAGCAGCGGAGACACAGGTTAAATTGCTATGTAGGAAAAACTCAATAGATCACAGCTCTTATTGTGATTATTAATCAATATTTCTTAGATGTGAATGTTGCCTTCATAGGGGACATACCTACTAGAAAAAGAAAGTTTTTATAAAGTTTGGTCAGGAGAAATGGGTTGATTTTACACACACAGATTTTTTTTTTTTTTACCTAAAATGTAAAAAAAAAAAAAAAAAAAANAGGAGCCTGGCATGAGTCCATGAGGTTGCAAAGAGATGGACACAGCTGACTGACTAACACTTTCACTTTTTCTATTGAAAATAGGTCATTTTGACTTTTATGTATGCTTTCCTTAAATCAAATGCTTCAAAATGGATCAGTTTTAAAATGTTTTTTTTTTTTCCCTACTCAACAATATATCTGAGAGGTTTTATCATGAGAATAATTGAAGATAAAAAATAATACAATTTATTTGGGTGCTCTTTGTGCACTGAGTATTAAGTGTGGTACATGGATTATCTCATTTAATCATCATGACAAACTCATGAAATAGGTAGGGCTGTTATCTCCACTTTATAGAAGAGGGGGAAAAAGTACTTTTCCCAAGGTCAGTGCAGGGAACAAATGATTCAAATCCAGATAGTTCTGCTTTCAGAGGTCATATCATTAACCATTATGCTAATAATGCATAAGGCAGCATTATAGTCTGCATAATAAATAAATTTTTGTTTAGCCATTCTTATACTGATGAATATTTAGAGTTTTTCTAATTACAGCACAACTGCAGTTGATATTCTTGCACAGTTATCAACAATGTATTTCCAAATGTGGAAAGACACAGCTTTGCATCAATTATTTATGGACTGTAGAATATGTAAGAAGTGTACTACTCCAAAGCAACCCCCAGTTTTGCACATATCTCAGCCTAGTTTCTGTAAAAAATAAAATAAAATAAAATAAAAGGCAAATAAATAAATAAATAAATAAATATATAAATAAAGTAAAAAAAAAAAAAAAAAAAAAGAATGGAAGCTGTGGAATTTCATAAATACAGAATCAAATTTCGGCTGTGTTGCTGATTAGCTATGTAATGTAAGAGCAAATTTTTGAAACTCTCTCATCGCTAGTTGCGTTATTTAAAAAGTAGAAATGTTAAAAGGTAGAAATATAAATATTGACCTACTCCAGTGTCCTTGCCTGGAGAATCCCAGGGACAGGGGAGCCTGATGGGCTGCTGTCTATGGGATCGCACGGAGTCGGACACGACCGAAGTGACTTAGCAGCAGCAGCGGAGACACAGGTTAAATTGCTATGTAGGAAAAACTCAATAGATCACAGCTCTTATTGTGATTATTAATCAATATTTCTTAGATGTGAATGTTGCCTTCATAGGGGACATACCTACTAGAAAAAGAAAGTTTTTATAAAGTTTGGTCAGGAGAAATGGGTTGATTTTACACACACAGATTTTTTTTTTTTTTACCTAAAATGTAAAAAAAAAAAAAAAAAAAAAAACCATAATTTGNCTTAGATGTGAATGTTGCCTTCATAGGGGACATACCTACTAGAAAAAGAAAGTTTTTATAAAGTTTGGTCAGGAGAAATGGGTTGATTTTACACACACAGATTTTTTTTTTTTTACCTAAAATAAAAAAAAAAAAAAAAAAAAAAAACCATAATTGGCCAGCCACTTTATGTTAAAATTTTGATATATTAAAACAAATAAATATCTTGGCAGACATTTTTAACTGGAGTATAGTTACTTTACCATATTGTGCTGTTACATTTTTGCTATATAGCAAAATGATGTGCTAAGTGCTGTGTTAAGTCGCTTCACTCATGTCCAACTCTTCATGACCCCATGGACTGTAGCCTGCCAGGCTCCCTTGTCCATGGCATTCTCCAGGCAGAATACTGGAGTGGGTTGCCATTTCCTCCTCCAAGGGATCTTTCTGACCCAGGGATCAAACATGTGTCTCTTACGTCTCCTGCATTGGCAAGTTGGTTTTTCACCACTAATGCCACCGAATCAGCTATATGTATAGCTATATCCCCTCCCTCTTGAGCCTCCCTCCTACCACTCCCCTCCATCCCACCTCTCTAGGTCGTCACAAAGGACTGAGCTAAGCTTTCTGAACTTACAAGCAGCTTCCCACTAGCTCTCTATCTCACACATGGTCGAGTATATATGTCAATGCTACTGTAAATTTGTCCCTCCCTCCCCTGCCAGACACTTTTAATAGGCTATGTGATAGGCTGTGCAAAAGCTATTCATAAAAGTTTTCTCTTGCCTACATTTTTTCATCTGGTAAGCTAAAATATCAATGCTTCCTGCTGTGGCAATTAATCCAGATGACATATAAGTGGATCTCACAGGCAAGGTTTCCAGGAAAGTCTTTAAAATAGTACATGCTTGATTTGTATGTCATCGATCCTTTGGCCTTTGCTGCTTCAGCCTTACCTCTTTTAATTGCCTAGAATGTGACCATCATGCTTTAAGATGCTATAGACATCATGTAACCTTTTGTGACACCTGATTCTAAGGACTTGCTGATAATGTCACTGCAGGTGACTCAAATTTTCAATGTCACTGTGCTGCTGCCTTTCTCCCCTTTGTCGATCGTATTCACCTGCTTT